>WBNQ01064866.1:3968-17747 GCA_013401375.1 Spizella passerina | reverse complement strand
TAACTTCATATAGAGTAAACAAAATATACTTAAACTATGAAGTGTTTTAAGTACCCTGTGAAATCCTTTGCTGCCTTATTGAAGGTGTCTGCCTTCACAGATCTCAACTATCTTATAACTTTGAATTCTTAGAGTGAATTGGATCAATGGATTTGTGCAGAGAGCCTAGCCTGGAATTCTCTTCTTCAGGATGAAAATGCTTCTCTATAAAGTTTCCTCTATATGAAGTTAAATTCTGATAAATTTGACCCCCTTATTCTCAATTCATCATTTCAGTTAAGTACTTCTCAACCTCAAGCTTGTTTTGCCTTCATTGTTAGAGTAAAAAATTGCTTACAGTGTCAATTACAAGCTCATATAGCATTATTTTTAATGTTGAATTGGACATGAGGTGCAAACCTTTTGAGATGCAGTGTGTATTTATGGTCAGCTACTAGGAGAACAAAAGGTGAGCACATGGAATAATATAGTGTTTAACATACGTATTTTCTGTAAAGATTGCTGGAGTATTTTCAGCTGCCTATAATTAAAATAAGTAGATCTTGAATTATTCATACATAAATCCTCAAACCAAGTCAGTGCCTAGTGGATTTAGACATTTCATTTCTGAATATGTTGGTAAGTCAAAGTTGCATAGCTAATCCTTCACCTCATCTTTAGCTTCTGAATTCTTTCATAGAACTGAAGATGTCTTGCCATTGGACACTGTTAGTCTTTTGAATTTAATAAGGGTTCTCAACACAGGGAAGAAAGCAGTGATCCAGATTTGTATTCTTTTCTCTTCAAAGGTGCAAAAGACAACATCTACCCCAGTAAAAATGTATATACTTCATATTCAGTGACCTGAACTCTTGAGCATCATCTGTAGAGGTGCAAGTAATTGTTGCACGATGATTATTTTCATTAACCTAAAGCATGAAAGCAATTGAGTGAAAAAAATCCTCATGTTACATAAAATGATTACTGCCTGTGAGCCATAATAAACAATGTTGTTCTCACAGTGGTGATGTTAAGCAGCAGAACAAATGAGTACAGCCTGCTGATTGTGCAATGTCTTGATCATTACCAATTGCTGTAACTCCCAGTAAGTAAATGATTTAATTATTGGGGTGTCTGCATGATCTGTTTCTAAAGGAACAAATGATAACAGTGAGAATGCACCACAGTCACTTTTGACCGCAAGTGACTTAAACATCCACAGCTCTTAAGGTTTCTCGTTGTTGGGCTTTGCTTCTGCTCTGCTGGATGTCCAGGACGTGTGTTAAAATGCATCCACAAAAGAATGCAAAGCCAATTTATATTCAGGAGATAAGAAATAATGAGCAGAATAAAAAAAAACTTCAGGAGAGCAGAAGGGAAGAGGTAGGAGGGAAGGCTGGGAGATTTATACCTACAGTTCACAACAGTAGCATCACTGTAACTTCACAAGGTTTATTGCTTTACCATTCCTGGAAACCTGGGCTTCATCCAGAAACTCATCAATCTAACTGTGTTATTACTATATTTAGAATTTTAACTAAATGCTGATTGGAGAGTAAAACTGCTTTAAGTTGATGAGTCCATGCAGAAAAGAGGCTTCTCCTGTATTCCATGAGAATCCTCTTTTACGCAATGCAGGTGGGCAAGCATGATTTTCAGGTTGAATAGCAAGTTTGTATCTACAGTGATACAGATTGTCAGCTGTCAGCATTGAATAATGGGTCCTGAAATTGAACAAAAATCATTCTCTCACTAAAGCAAATTTGTTAGGAGTTGCAATTTTGTCCTTAGTTTTGCCTGAGCTTTGACTAGATGGGAGCCAGATAAAGTATCTCAATTCTCTATTGTAGCTGGCAGTGTGCACACAAACCAAATGGCTTACAAACAATAATCCTGTCACCAACAGAGTGTTCAGCACTTATGAACTGAAGACTTCATGGAAGTCAGACAACCGTCCTTGTTTCATTTTTGCCCTTCTGGTCGATATGAGATCACCTCCTAATTTTGGAGTCCATCCTTGCAAATATAAGTAATGAAATCACAAGGTTTTTAAAATCTTTGAAAATCCTATTACTTTGCCTACTCTGTGGATTTAAATATAAAAAGGGAAAATGTAAAAGTAAATTACTTTTTTTAGACATATCATAGGTTTCTCTGCACCAGTGTTTAATTTTTAAGGACAGCTCTTTGAAATAGGAACTATCTGACTCCCTGTGTATGGAAAATGTTTAGCACTGTCTGATACTTTTACCTGCCAAATGCATTAGATTTCTTGTTGTTTTTCCAGGTTGGTAACATGCATGTAAGGTGGCTTTATCAGTCCCAAAGAATACTACTTTCTCTCTCTTACTCATTTTGAGTAGATTGCACCATTCTTCCTCATTAGACTGTAATTGCTCTGTAATTATTTTAACTACAGCTGGGACAATAAGTCTTGATGGAACAGTACCATAAAAGGAGCGTGGAAGATTCAAAAATCACCTTCTCACTTGATTTTTATTACTTTCCGCCTCCTCCTAAGTACCACAAAAGGTCACAATAGCAGAAAGAAAAATGAAAGATTAAATAATTTGATTCAGGATGATCACCTAGATACCCCTCTAGTAATATATCCTCTTCAGAAAAGCTACATTTGTTAGATACATTCTGAGGGGAAGGGGGGGAGGAAGTGAATTTTTTTACTTGCATATGCAACATATGCAACCATGAGCACTTCACTTAGTAAAGCATATATCCAAGGACTAAAGATAGAAGATAGGAAAACATATTACAAGGCCTTCATGAGGTCAGTTTCAGTTTTCTTTGCTCGTGTTTTCTGCTTGTATCTGTAAGCATTTGCAAGATTTCCTAACTCATCTCTAGTTCTGTTTGTTAGATGGGGAAACAAAGCTCTTTTAGCCTTACTCCTCACTCCTACTGCACAAGATGTATAGTGCTTAAGGATCTGTCCCAGGCAGGCCCAGTAAGGCTTCACAAGATATTTATTTCCACTCAGAAAAAAAAAAATTTTCTTTCTGTGACCTAGCTCAGAATCCCTGTCTGTTGGGTCAGTTTTCTGAGAATCACTTACCTTAGCCATGCATTTCACAAGAGACATGTTCCTGTAGAGAAATCTGCCAAATGAGTTTCAAGATGTTTTTGTAAATACTCAAAATTTAAAAAACAAGTAAATTTACTTTAATGCTAGGATTCTTACCCTTTGGGAGGTTCAGTTCTTCACGTCTTTTAAGAGAAATTGTAGATTATTCCAATTTTGTTCAAATTAGCGCTAACCAATCTAGTACTTTTCCCTTTGCCACTCCTTGTTTTTCTTACCTGTTGTATCCTATTCTGTCTGTGTCCAGTGTGCTGTTCCAGTATTTCCCATAACTGCAAAATAGATTGTATTAAAAAAAAAAAACCTGTTAGAAATCAGCAATGTTTTTTTTCCAAAGTCTGCAAGTTAAAATTAATACAAAAATCTAGGAATTTCCCACCACTCCTTTAGTTTCATTTATTTTATTACCACATCTCAGCTCTTCTTAGAGACCTGTCTGTATTGGGTAGGCCTGGAAAGGTAGCAGGAGGGTTAAAGAGGTGCCTTGTGTGAGATACTGCGGGAAGCCCCAGGATGGGATTGTTGGTAGTCAAGGCCAAGTCCCTGTCACTAAATGAGATAAATATATTGAAGAAGGGGGGGAAAGTTACTGTGCAACAATTGCTGTCAGAGAAGAAAGAGTGAGAATAAGAGAGAAGAATAACCCTGCAGGCACTGAGTCCAGTGAAGAAGGAGTGGCAGGAGGTGCTCCAGCCACTGGAGCACGGATTCCCCTGCAGCCCCTTTGCAGACCATGGTGAGGGCCCCTGCAGCCCATGGAGGTCCCCTGGAGGACTTCCATGCTGGAGCAGGTGGATGTCTGAAGGAGACTGCAACCCATGGGAAGCCAACACTGGAGCAGACTTCTGGCAGGGCCTGGGTCCCCATGGAGAGAAGAGCCTGCACTGGAGCAGGTTTGCTGTCTGGACTTGTGACTCCACAGGAAATTGTGCAGTCTGTTCCTGAGTGACTGCGCCATGGCAGGGACCCATGCTGGAGCACTTAATGAACAGCTTCACCCCATGGAAAGTTCCAGCACTGGAGCTCCTTGGAAAGGACTACTGTGGGAAGGACCCTATATTGGAACAGGGGAGGAGTGTGATGAGTCCTTCTACGGAGGAGATAGGAGCATCAGAGACAACATATGATGAAATAACCGCAGACCCCAGTCCTTGACATCCTGCGCCACTGTTGGGGAACATGTAGAGACAATCAGGAGTAAAGTTGAGCCCAGGAAGAAAAGGAGGGAGGAAAACTGGCAGAAGAGGAGGGATGCAGGGGGTAGGATTGTGGTGTTTTTAAGATTTGGGTTTATTTCTCAGTGTCCCACTCTGACTTCATTGGGAATAAATTATACTAATTTCCTCGAGTCATGTCTGTTGTGCCCATGACTGCAACTGGTGAGCAACCTCTGCCTGTCCTTATCCAAACCCATGAGCCCTCGGTTTATTTTCTCTCCCCTGTTCAGCTGAGGACTACAGTGATAGAGCAGCTTTTCTGGGGACTGGTGTGCAGCTAGGACCAGCCCACCACACTAGCCTTAACACACTGGGGCCAGACATTCATAAGCTTTTTCACTATGTACAGTAGCTAACAGAAACACACACATGTGCTTCTCTATCATTTTCATAAAGTAATGATTTGCATTCATGCTATGTGTATTTTATTTTCTTTATAACAACCACAAACAAGCCCTCTACTGTGAATTTTATGGTGTGTCATCTCTTCTACTCACGTGTCAGGTTTTAAAATTCTGCTTGTGCAGGATAGTTGTCTTAGAGGTGTCCCAATTTCTCCCCTTTTATTCCCACCTCATTCATTAAATGCAGTGCAATATGTGTGCTTGAACTGAATTCCTAATTTAATGAGTCTCCTTTAAAATACCTGCGCATGAGGAACACATATTTGTACAAAGTTGTCGGGTAACCTTGCAATCTGAATGTCTTAGTAGCAGATTTCTTGTAAGTGATTTGCTTTTGAAAGTAGTGTGTTTACAACTCACAATTTAATTACTTGAATAAATCTTTCATTTATGACTAATTTCAGGCACAATAATAATTTTTGGCATAACTCCACAGGTATCAGTGATGGATTGGCATAGAGAGCTTGTAATAATCCTATTCAGCTTTACTTCCTTAGTAAAATGGAAGATGATGTTCAGAAAGCTGTGGTAAAATGAGCTTAAACATGATAATATAATTGCAATTACTTCAGACATCTTTTCTTCTGCGCTGCTATCACAAAAAGGACAACTGTGTAAGAGTAATGGGCATCAGTAGAAAAGGTCTCTAATTGCTGTTCCTTTGCTGTGATGCAGGCATGCCTTTAAATAGCTACCGAGCTGAGCCCGCTGTAGAATTCCACCTGCTCATTCATCAGATCTTTTGCCTCGGAAAAAAACAATTACTGCATTTGCCAGCTTTCTGCTGACACTGCTTTACTGGGTTTGCATGGCAAGGTTTGGGTGGTGGGGTGGACTATGGGAGTGGATTGACAACTTTTTTGAGAAGCTGCTACAAGTTTCTCTTGAGTCTAATGGAGCCATTGCTAGATGGCTCCAAGACCAACCTGCAGTTGACTGTAAGTGAGCCCATCAGTGACAATGATATCACCTCTGGGGTAACCTATTATAGAAGAGGGGAGAAAAATACCCAACAACTTCATCCAGAAGAAGAGTGAGAACATGTGAGAGGAACAGCTGTGCAGACACTAAGGGCAGTGAAGCATGAGGGGGAGAAGGTGAAGATTCCCAAAGCTGAGATTCCTCTGCAGCCCTTGGTGCCTGTCATGTACCAGGTACCTGCCAGCCCCATGGTGAGTCAGGCTGTGCCCCTGCAACCCATGCAAACTGCAGGAGGAGCAGATATCCACGTGCAGCCCATGGAGGATTCCCAGGCTGGACCAGGTGGATGCCCAAAATAGACTGTGACCCTATGAGAAGCCTGAACTGGAGTAGGCTTCTGGCAGGACCATTGAGCCCATGGAGAGAGGAGTCCACACTGGAGCCAGTTTCCTGGGAGGATCTGGGATCCTTCAGGGGAGCCACACTAGAAGAGTCTGCTCATGACTGACTGCACCACAGGACAGACACAGGTTCAACCTGTTCATAAAGAACTACAGCCCACAGAAGGATTATTTTTGAAGAAGTTTGTGGAGAACTCTGTCCTGTGAGAGGGATGCTATGCTGGGGTGGGGGAAGAGTATGAGGAGTTCTTTGTTTGCCAAGAATCTTAGGGGGATTCTGTGTGTTTATTTTACCAGGACTAAACGCTCAAGTTTTTTTAATAAGTCAATTCCCTTAGTTAATTCCACTTTTCAGTTTCCCCCCTCCTCCAAATGATTCATATCTTCATATCTGTGTGTGATGTGTAGTCACTGCATGTGATATGTAGTCACTGCATGCTCACCAGTCTATATGATGTTAAGTTTCACACAGGATCTGTTTTTTCTTTCCTGTTGAACCAAAAGATACTTTCACACTTTCCTGGTCTGCTGCATTATGATGGAAATGCCCATGTTTCCTTGGCTCTTGGAACATTCAAATTAAAAGCACACTGAGCCCCAGAAGCTGTTCTCAACATACCCACCTCCCTAACTGAAAAGGAGTAACCGCTAAGCCATTGTGCACTCAAAAGGGAGCAAATTTTTGTCTTTTTCTGTGTGTGTCAATCTTGCAGCTAATTCTTGTGGACTGATAAACGTCCCTCCCATAATGGATGTGCTGCCAGCTGGGAAAATAAGTATCTGTAGAGACTCTTCTTCCTCAAATGGATTGTTGAAGATTTGTAACTAACATACATAGCAGTCCTTTGGCAGTGTCAGTTATCAGGGAGAAGTTTTTATGGATGGCAGGAAACAGGACAGAAAGACATGGATAATTAATAGTGAGAGTCTACTGCTGATTCTCACCTTGCATTAGGGGAAGAGAAAAAGTAATAACCTGCAGTTAACACTAGGCAGTGAATAAGCCCTTTTAAAGGTATATGATTATGCCTCACAGACAGAATGTGGTCTATAAACACCAAACATGAAGAGGCTTAGTGTAGTCCTTGATCCAAAGCCAATTAAAGTCAATGTGGAGCTCTAGGAAAATCAAAGCGCTGAATCTTGCTTACAGTTTATGACTGAAATGAAGCTCTACTGTGGCTGAATTATTCCTACTCCTTTCTCTTTGTGATGAAGTACTGGTAAGTTCTTAGAGCATTAATGAACTAATTCTCTTTCCAATTATTCAGTCCTCTAGAGCCAACATACGACCTGAGCATTTACACCCAATTGCCTTGCATTAAATCTGGACAAAAAATGGCTGTATTAGCCAAACTGCTTAATGTTATTTCAGGCTAAGAAGCAGCTTTATTTCCATATATCCAAGCTTTTAAAAAGCTAAAACAGTTGATTTTTTTTAAAAATGAAATATTTTTTACAAAATATGAATAAAATGCCAGTGTGTCCTCCCAGAGCTGCATTATAGATTGCTGTGAAATTCCTACTTGAGAGAAAAACCCTGGCTTTGTAAAGTAAAGAAGCAGACTGGTTTGTGCTGATGAAATCCCTGCAGGATTCTGAAGGGCACCACCTCATTTTTTTGCATGCATATTATATCCTCCTACTGATTCCATTAGTGATTCATGGAAATTATACCTATTAAACACAAAAAATATTCATAGATCTGATTGCTGACATGAATATACTGGTTACAAAGGCACTAAGGTACTGGCTGTAAATTGCATGAGACTTTATTTTGTGAAGTTAAAACATGATAATAGAAGGGTATTTTCTTTAGACTTTTGAATCCCTGCAAGGTAAAATAATTTCCTTTATAAAAAAGAACATGTTGATTTATGTGTTTTGTTGTGGTTGTAAGTGATAAAGAAGCAGATTTCCTAGCTAGGAAGCACAGCAAAGATCTATAGGATGCAGTAGGTTTCCTTCTTTCTGCATGATTTGGGGATATGCTCCTTTGTATCCACAATCAGTGCATGCAGATTTTTGCAGCCTGGCATCTGCAGTCTGAGCTCTGAGCACAACAATAGCAGCATCTCTTATTTTTGCAATAGCACAAAGAGCATGTAGAGTTTGAAAGCACTGAAGTATTAACACAGTAAGCTTTTGTCAGACCTAGTTAAAATTGGTAGAATGTCAGTGAGATTGTAACAGAGAGTCTGAGTAAGCAGCATTGTGCACTTGATCTTCTAAGAAGCATCTGTATAGTAGGAACTATGACTGATACCTCCTTATCCTGTCTTCTGGGAAGATGTTCTGTTTCATTTTGGCACTCTTAACTCTGTATGTTGATGCTATCAGGTCTACTACAGTTACCTTGGCTTCCAGATTGACTGGTCTCTACACCTGGAAGTTCAAAAATTGCAGGAAAGCACTTCCCTCATTTTTCGTTTTGGGGGTAAAGTTCATTGCAGAGATTCATCTTCATACGATCTCAGTTCTTTTCTAGACAATTAGAGCTCAATGATCTTCTCTAATCTGAAGATGGCATGGGAAAAATGTGCTAGCACAAGAGGTTAGTCTTGCAGTCTCATAAAATTAGACTAAAGATGCTTAACCAATTTGAAAATGATGAATTTTGAAAACGTCAAGACAGACATTTTTGGAGAACTATTGAATGGAGGATACCCTCAGGCTGATAAACTAAATGTTGCTTTACATATATACCTTACTTGTATCTAAATCTATACCTATCTATCCGTATCTATATCTATAGTTATAGCTATAATGCTTTTTCTGAACTTATTTCTATTATTCTGGGCTTATGAAACTAAATAAATTAAAGTAATGAAAGTGTCAGAGAAACAGGTTTGAAACAAAAGGCATGCTACTAAAGCTAAGACCAGCATATGTGGCAGCCACATATGATACTGGGATGATAGCTCACCTTGCTCATATGCCCTCATACATGCCTGTGGTTGTTCAGTTCTGCTGACCTTGCTTATGAGAAACTGCTGCCTGGGATGGAGATTTTCTGGCAGTTCATTTTGAGAAGAAACATTCAGCTAATGACACCAAATCATCACCTGCAATCAAAGGTATAATCAGTTCTCTGAACTACTCATAATATTCTCACTGAAAGGGCTCTCTCAAGGAAGTAGCTGGCTGGAGAGAAGTTCTGCATGTCTATACCAGTCCTGTAAATGGAAATAGGCAGATGTGAATTTTTCATATCTTGACCACTCTTACTGCCAGGAGATTGGATTCACCTATCAGGCCAGATAGCTAGAAGGAATTGTTGATGCCTGAACTGTGATGATATTTAGTGTTTTCACTCATCATCAATGTGATATTGTAGCAGAACAATTTTCTAGGACTTACTTAGCTTTGAAGTTAACTACTGGAAAACTGTTTGTGGGGCTTTTTGTTTGTTTTCTTTTTGCCTCATTTATTTGCTGTCAGAGGCAGGTGTTTATAATTCAGCATAGGTGTTTCCATTCTGAAAGGATCAGAGGTTCAAGATAAAATGTGCTCAGTTATCACATCTAGAAATACTGTGAATTCTCACTGCAGGTGTCACTAAGAAGAACACAGGAAAGTAAAATATTTTAAACAGGAAAAAGTGTACATAGACCAGTACCTGTGCAACAGCTTCTCCTACATTAACTATACATTTTAATTTCATCTTAAAAATCATCCTGCGCTGAACTTTGACATAGCTTTGAAAAAATCCAAATCCCTCAGTACAATAGTATAAATTTTCTAGCTTGCTGCTCTCTTCTTTTCTCTTATTAGGTGTATAAGATATTTAATTTTGTGCGCATTCTTTCCCTCATGCACATGGATTTCTTTTCACATCCTTTTTTCTCCGTCCATCCCTTTTATTAGCCTTTTTTTTCCATGCGGTCAAACTGCTGCTATTTCAGCCCCATTTTAAAATCTATCACTTGACACTGTTTTCAGAAATCCAAAGGAAGGAAATTTATTATTAAAGCTCATGAAAATGTGCTAATGACTTAATTTCTTTGCTAATGTATTTAATTGCATTTAAATTTGTATTTAATTTAATTTATCTTATTATGTCAGATAAATATGTTCAAGCAATTGAACTTCCTACATGTTTCTCCTCAGAAGTAACTACCTTTACATAATTGATAACACTTGAGGTGAATGGCACTGTCCTTCTGTCTTATAGACCAATGCTTTACCTTGTCTCCTTTCATGTCAGTGGCACTTGCTTATCAACAGAAGCAGGTTTCTTGGTGTGACTCTGAGGCCACCGAGTTCATGATTTGCAGCAAAGACATAATAGGAGCTGAATCCAGTGTACAAGTTGCAGTGGTTTTAATAGAAAGTGAATGATGGTGACACACTATGCATGGCTGAGTATGGTCCCTGAGGCTGACAAGACTCTTCCATGGGCTAATTTCTGTTATGCTGAAGCCAACATGGGTAGAAACAATGCAAAATATTTTTAATCTAAACAAAAAAATATTTGCTGCATTCCTCATTTTCCCGTTAAGAATGCTTCTAAGTGCACCACAGCTTTCATCCCCTTGCAAGTCCAAAGATACAAAGATAAGAAACATCAGAGTACATGTGGTTCATGTTAATAAAAATGGTCTCATAGAATTGTATGCTGAAAAAGCAGGAGCAGCACTAGCTTTGATGGAACTAAACAACAAACTCAGAAAAACTTTGGAAAAAAATCTGATTGTCCCTTTCTGCTCTGCACTGGTGCAACCTCACCTCTGGTGTTGGGGGCACTCTTGGGTACCACAATATAAGACATTGAGCTCTTAGAGTGCACCCAAAGGAAAGCTGTGAGGATGATGAAGAGCCTGGAAGGAAAGCTGGATGAGGAGTGGATAAGGTCTCTTGTGGATAAGATTCAGCCTGGAGAAGTGGATAAGGTTCAGCCTGGAGAAGACAAAACTGCGGGGAGACCTCACTGCAGCTACAACTTCCTAGGGAGGGGAAGAGAAGGGGCAGACACTGACCTCTTCCCTGTGGCAAATGGTAACAAAGTGTGAGGGAACGGCCTGAAGAGGTTTAGGTTGGATATTAGAAAAAGACTTTTCACCCAGTGAAATAGAAATATTTTTCACCCAGTGGGTGTTTGGGCACCGGAAAAGGCTTCCTAAGGAAATGGTCACAGCACCAAGCCT
This sequence comes from Spizella passerina, assembly GCA_013401375.1. Taxonomy (NCBI): domain Eukaryota; kingdom Metazoa; phylum Chordata; class Aves; order Passeriformes; family Passerellidae; genus Spizella; species Spizella passerina. The sequence goes on along the minus strand of WBNQ01064866.1, from coordinate 6,581 downwards.
GACAGGGCTCAAAAAGCATTTGGACAATGCTCTCAGGCACATGGGGTGACTCTTTGGGGTGTTTTGTGTAAGGCCAGGAGTTGGACTCAATAATCCTGATGGGTTCCTTCCAGCTCAGGATGTTTTATGATTCTATGATTTAGGTTGCATTTTGCAAGTGCCAACACCCTTTGCTTTTCACGGTACTAATACCAAAGAAGTTGTTGTGTAAGTAAAGGAAGTGGAACATTTCTTGAAAGGTAAAGTATCTAGGGATAAGAAAGGGATCTTTCTTTCACACTTCTTAGTCAGCCAGTGGCCACGACCCCTCATACAGGAGCTCAGCCATGGGGAAACTTGCTGCGCAAGGGAGAACCATGTCTCCTCCTTGTGCCACACTCCAGTGCAGTCAGGCATTTCTTCCCTAACTCTCAGCTGGCTGCGCCTGGTCTGTTCTGCCCACACCACATGAAAGAGGGGAGATCCAGGGCCCTCAGAACCAATCAGGGAGGAGATGCTGGAAGCAGTCATCTGCACGCAGGGCAACGTGGTGCCATTTGCACGCAGGAAGTTGGAGACAGCAGTGCAGATGGAATTGCACACGAGCACACACACACAGGCACAAACCACCATGGTACCAGTCTACAGCCATTGCCAGGGGCAGGGTGCAACCTGCGGAGCAGAGAGAAAATCAAAAGGGATTTTTATGTGAGTTACGGGTTTGTGAAGAGGCAGCAGTTAACACTTGACTGAGAGCTAAAAGGCTGTCAGCAGTTCACGCTCCTATGGCAAGAGGCTGTCAGTTCCCAAATGGCTTACAGATCAATTACGCAAACAAGGAAAGTGGTGAGAGGAAGGCTGTGTTGAAGAACTGAGAATAATGCAAGACCAGGACCTAAGAATGACTCTTATCTGAGCTGAGCATCAGTGGCAGAGGCCAGGTATATGCCTGAACTTTCCAAATCCCAGTCTGAGCCTTAAAACTCTTCTGCACATCCCAGTGGCCTTGCTATGGGATTCTATCTTTTTGTCTCAATCACAAACAATCTGCTTTTAAAAGCTTTTTTTTTTTCCTTTTTTTGTTTGATTTAGCTGAGGTGCTAAGTCCTACTTTATTCAGGGGTTATTATCAAGTTATATAGAACAGCAGTGGCTTGACTAACAGGGTAATAAACAAAGTCTTGAACCTGGAAAAGTATATCTTTCCTTCTCTTTTTGCATTTTAGGAGAACACACATCCTTTTCACTAGCTCTCTTTTTCCCCAGCTCCTCTATTATTGGGTCATTACCTGTCCTGTGTTACTGTTTTTGCTTCTATTCTGTTTCCCCCTTCATCTCTACTCTTTGTTATTTTATTCTCCTGTTGCATCCTGTTGCTTCTTATTATACAGCTTTATTCTTGCAGAAGGATTGCCTCCTGCAGAAACTGGCCTGCCCTTCCCTATATCTTGGTCTCTTCCCACAGATCTGGTCCAGTGAAGACCATAGAAATCTGAGTGATCTTTGAAACACAGCATCACTGAGGAGTTGTCAATCATGTCTTACTGTGGTTGACTGGAACAGCAAAACAAAAGGAAGGAAAGAGACAAGTAAAAAAAAAAAAAAAAAAGGGTTCTGAGCCTGATGTTTGCAAAACAATTCCTTTGTGTCAAGGCTAAGAGTTTTCTTTACAATGTTAAAGTTGATTCCCAGGACTCCTTTTTACTTTGTAGACACATGCTTGTGCTCAACCATGTGCTGAGATTTCATCCTGTTCTTTATTGGTTTATATTATTCTTACTAAGCATTCTGACCTGAACTTTGCTTGCATTTGATAGTATTGCAGTTAAAATATTCATTTTAAAGGATTAGCAGTGTATGAATGTCAGCAATGAACTGAGAGGACAGCCCTGGCCAATGGTAAGGCAGCTGCACAAGGGTGTTTTCTTCTAACATAAATATATTGTGTGCAGTGTTTTAGAGTGTTAGAAATATCCATCAGGAGCAGAACAATACAACTGGCCTCAGCTCTAAATTAATCACCATCAACCTAAATAGGTAATGGTTGAAATTTTTCATAAATAACAGTGATTTCTTAAATATTTCATTACTCCTATTTTCCCTAAGAACCATCTGTTGCTTAAAGTCAATATTGAAAACTTGATAGCATTCATTAAGCACTTATCTCCATTGCTTTCAACTCTTGTACATACATTAGAGAAGGCCAAGAGGGGCAACCAACAGTAGCGAGTAAAAATCTAATGTGTTTTTTTGCTTTTATAGCCACAGAATTAAGCTGTACTATCTTGGAGATTTAAAGAGCTCTCATGTTTTAAAAGAAGTCAGTCATTGAATATTGTAAAAGTCACACTGAATTTCTTCAGAATTTCCACATAAACTGACTGTGAAAAATAATTGCTAGTGAAAACGGGAAGGTTTTCTAGCAATGAATTGCAGTGTAAAAGTAAGAATCATCACAAGTGAGGAAAAATGAGCAGATTATCTTCTGAAGCCTGGTGTCAAACACCTGAAACTTTAAAACCAAATGACCATATAAAAGTGGGATCAAAAAAAAACCCAAAAAAATCTACCATTTAAGTATTTTCAGTTACAAAAAAGAAATCACAACATAATTTGCACTGTAAATAACATATA
>WBNQ01064863.1:0-21908 GCA_013401375.1 Spizella passerina | reverse complement strand
CTGGATGATCTTGAAGGTCACTTTGCACCCAAACCATCCCATGACGCTGTGGAATGTTCCCCCTTGGTTTAGCCCAAAGTTGCCTGTAAATTTTGCAGCCCTTTGAGAAGCAACTGCAAGGAGATCAGGATATTTTGTTCATACCTGCGTCTTTCCAAGTGGAGTTATTTGAAAAGTTATCCAATCTATGTAAGGATTGGCAAGAGACATCCTGCTATGGGATGTGGAAACTGAGGAAAACCATGAAAATCTCCTCCACAACACTTCATTGCAGGTGTAATGCCGTGTTTCTGATTTTTTGGGTTTTTTTTTGTGGAGGAATCTCTGTTCTCATTGGTTGATAACCATTGAATTTATTTGCAACTATTTTCCTTTCCAGGTCAGGGGATTTGTTGGGAAGGTACATCTTTATTTAGGTAATTAGGGAGCTTAATAGGTGCTCATTGAAATTCATAATTTTTCCCAGGTTTTGAAAATGCTAAATGAGATCTGGGCTGGATTATTTTTTTTTTCCGCTTGAGATTAACATTAAGCTGCATGTGAATGGAAATTCAGATTCAATTGAACCAAATTAAATAGGGTTTTTTTTAAAGTGTTTGTTTCATAATTAGAAGTAATTATTGAAAGGAGGGAATTGTTTATGGGTAAATTAATGCGTTTTTGCCCGTCACTGTGTATTTAAAACTAATGGATCCTCTGTATTTATGGATGTATGTGGGGAAAAGACATAGCCCTTTCTATTTTTAATTTCCAATCACTTTTCCAACCTCAAATGTCATCAACAGTGGACTGAATGATTTGAATTATCCCAATCAGGTTCTTCAAATAAATTCAATCTTAATGTAGAAAGTGTTTATTTGAGGTTTGACCTTTATTATTTTAAAGAGAAAGCATCAATGTTGATAAAAATTACATAAATCAAACAATTTAGTGGAATTACTTACTTTTAGCTGTAGGTTTGGGGTCTTCAGGGATCTGATGGGTCCCAAGGGGCATCTTGGAGCATTCCTGGTACATTTGAGGAACATTTCTAGCCCTAAATCCTGTGTTGTTTGCTAAGGAATGATGAATGACTGAGGAAAATAGGATTTTTGGGTGGTTTTTTTCCCTCCTGAATGAGGATTTTCCATTGACACCTTCAAGGCTTGTGGCAGACTTGCTCCCTCCTTCCTCACCTCTCTCCCTGTTGCTTTCCATAACCATTGCGCCTGCGATGATCCGCTCTTTCCTCGGGATTCAAATGCCAGCATGCAAATGTGATTTCTGACTATGTAAGGATTACTTTAAAAAAAAAAAAATATATATATATATAAGCTAAGCCCAAAGAAGAAATCCAGTAGTAAAAGAAAACCATTCTTTAAGAGCCACTTGTATCGCCGCCAGTGCCAGGAAATCCTCTCCGTTTCAGCCGGCTGGAAACGCCGCTGGGATGTTCCTGCTCTACTCGTGGGGTTGTGTTTAACTTAGAGACATCAAATACTCTAAAAATGTTACGTTTCAAGTATAGGGGAGTTTTTGCGGGGGTTTGGGTGGGGTTTTTGGATCACATGGTCTTGTGTTCATGAGGGAATGGGGTTGTTAAATGTGAGCAGGCTGGAGCGACTCATCCTTGTTTTTAACCTTCGTTTTCCATGTTGGCTTGGAAATCTCCCAGTTTTTTTCCTTTTTATTTAGATTAATATGTAAAATTATAATGTTAAATATAGATTATCTGAAGAGGGAATGTATTTTCCCAGGTAGTTCCTGGCTGAAGTTTTGGTGGTTTTACTCCATTCTGAGCAGGTTTGGAGCTCCATTCTGAGAAGGGAATGGAGCTGGGGATGGGTCTGGAGCACCAGGAACTGCTGAGGGAGCTGGGAAAGGGGCTCAGCCTGGAGAAAAGGAGGCTCAGAGGGGACCTTCTGGCTCTCCACAACTCCCTGACAGTGTGGTGGATCCAGGTGGGGTTCAGGATCTGTTCCCAGGGAACAAGAGACAAGAAAAGAGGAAACAGCCTCAGGTTGTGCCAGGAGAGGATTAGTTTGGATATTGGGAAACTTTTTTCATGCTGCCCAAGGCAGGGGTGAAATCCCCGTAGGAATTTAATGTCTGTGTGGATGTGGCACTTTGGAATGTGGCTTAGTGGTGGCCTTGGCTGTGTTGGGGGAATGGTTGGGCTGGATGATCTTGGAGAACTTTTCCCACCTAAATGTCTCTGAAATTCTCTTAACGACACAGCTGGATGGTGCTTAATCATGGGAAATCAGACTTGGTCAACACAGGAAACTACTGAGCAGCAGCATGGAATGTTCTGAGTGAGGCAAAGTTTCTGCTGCTTCAAGAGATGCACTGGAAAAGCCTGAACCTCATCCTACAGAATCATGGAATGTTTTGGGTTGGAAGGGACCTTAGAGATCATCCTGTCCAAACCCCTGCCATGGACAGGGACACCTTCCACTAGCCCAGGTTGCTCCAAGCCCCATCCAACCTGGCATTATGGGCCTGGAACCTCTCTTTGTAACATTTTTAGCATCAGGCTCTGATTTCCCCATAGTTGACGTTGAACCTGCGCCAGCTATGCTGCCGTTTTTAAACATTTTTATTTTGTTCCTCCACCCCCTCTTCATTAAAAATTTTTCTTCCGCTGTCCACCCTGGGGGTGGGGGGAAAGACAACCCTCAACCTTGTGTAGTCAAGGTTATGGCGATAAATTCCGGAGCATTGTCACTTCTATTCGGAGTAAATTGGCCGGCCGCTCTTGGGCTGAAGGGGAGATAATTTGCTGTAGTATTTCAAATGGATTAGAAATGGATTTGAAGGGAAAGTTCATGCCTCCCATTACAAAGGCTAGAAAGAAGACTATCTTAAGGCACTGTTCACACTCTAGCCTTCATTATCCACGCTTAATACCTTTCCTATTTTCCAGCGTTAATGAAATTTCCTGCCGGAGCGGGGCCTTGTGGACGGACGGGAGGACTCTTTAGATCCGCGGGATGCGCGGCAGAAAGGGAATTACAAGGCCCTCGTGTCGAGGGGCCCAGTGTATTCTTCAGGTCCTTGGCCCAGCTATTATCTCGTTAATTTTATCCTCTTTTGTCAATACAGTTCATTTCCAAAGGCCGTCCTTTCCATTAGGGTAACAATTCCACGGAGAGCTGGGATCCCGCCGCCGATGAAAAGCGATGGGCGTTCGGCTCCGTGCCCTCGCCGGTGGCTTTTCCCTGCCACCACCAGCTTGGATGTCACTAAGAGGGAGGGGGGCACACACACTGGTGGCTGTGTTGGGGCCACACAAGCACTTGGGAGCAACAGCTTGGATTCAGAGGGAAATAAAGGGTTCCTGTAAGTGAAGTTTGGGAAGTTGAGTTCCCTCCCTACTCTTCTGTGTGGACGCAGTTTTTCCATATAAAACATAATTTCCCTTAAATTTTAAACCTCTTAAGACTCCTATAATATAGTAAATATCCTGCCTAATAGAATAAATAATAAATATAGTAAATATTCTAATAATTATAACTTTATTTATATAAAAGGATGAGGGGACATCACTGCTTGGACATTTGCATGGCCCAGAAGGTGGAAATGGAGGTAGCCAAGCCTCCAGTGAGCTCAAACTGAGCTCCTGACTGGGACTCCCCATCCCTGGAAGTGTTCAAGGCCAGGTTGAATGGGGCTTGGAGTGAACTGTTCTACTGGAAGGTGGCCCTGCCCATGGAGGGGGATTGGAACTTGGTGATTTTGAAGATGCCTTTCAACCCAAATCAGTCTGTGATGATTCCATGGCTTCAGTCCGGTGGCCCTTGGGGCTTTGGCAGCCTGAGCAAATGTTCTACAGAAGCTTTACTTGGAGACCACCCAGAGGTCACTTGTCTCCTCAAAAATACAACAAGTTTAAATTAGAGGAGGTTCAGCCCCACTCCCTTTGGGGAATGAGATGAGTTTTGATGTTGTTTGTCAAAGTCCTTGAAAAAATCATAGATTCGTGGAATGGATTGGAAGGAGTCTTATAAATCATCCTGTTCCAACTTCCTGCCTCAGTGGGGATGTTCTGATGCTGTGTCTGCGTTTGGAGGCTCCCTCAGTTTGGAGCTTGGCTATCCCTAAGGAATTCTAAAGGAGAGAGAGGTGTGTGACCACTTTGGTGATCTGAGAGCAGGAAGGCAGGAAAATAAATATCCTGAGGATTTGGGGGATTCAAGCAACTGGATGTTAAACTGGTGCTTAAACCAGTGAGTCAGGCTTAGGTGGTATGAGCAGCCCCTGGGGCTGTGCAGGGTTTGGGGTGAGTTGGATTTTATTGATATTACATCCAAAAAAGGTTTAATTTAATGTATTATCTCATATATGTCTGTCTATGTCATAATAGAATGTATTAGGGCATACATGTAACTTTATATTTAATAGATATTGAATGTATCTCTAAAGATATAGAATATTTTTATATATATGAATATAGCTACATAATATATAGATATAATTATAAAGATACAATATATATTTAAATACATATAGTATCTATTTAAATAGGTTTATCCTGTATGTATATATATGTTTGCATGTAGTTTATATGTATCTATAGTGTATCTATAGATATGTATATCCATGCCCTGATTGCTTGCACAGCTGTGCCACATCCCAACCTTTCCCTACAAACCAGAATGGGGAATGTTGGATGAACCCCTGACTTCTTCCCTCCCCTCTACTAGAGTTAAGGAAAATATGGAATGTATAATATATAGAAAACAATATCTATATATTTTATGTATTACCTATGAATTAGTGAATATATGTAATTCAATATGTATACTATTTATTCAATAATATGTGAATAATATGAAGTGCTAAGAACAAAAATAGTATCTGACCTCACATAAATTATCTGTAAGAATTAATAAATATATATATTGAACATATCTAGATGTTATTGAACATATATAATTCAATATATGCGTTCAGTGCATATATTCAATAGTATCTAGAGATAATTGATGGATGTAGAAGGCCCAGAGAATACAGGTGATAATATACAGATTTATGTATGAAAGTATCAATATTTGTTATTCTATATAATATATAGATCTTGTATTTCAATACATACACTCAAGGTATATATATTCAATTATATGTGTATCTATATGGAAATAGATGTGTGTGGATAAGTCTATATATTACCCAGAGACAGCATATAGGGAATATATATGGAATTACAGAAGTCCTTAAAGGGACTGGTTCAACTGGGAAAACGGGGCCCCAAATCCACTGGCACTGTAGCCCCTGTGAATGGAGGAATGGAGCATCCTGGGGCCCTCCCAGGGATTGTCTCTGGGAGGAAGAGGAGATGGATGGAGCTGGGATGGGTTTTGTCACAACCATGATGGTATTCTGCAATACCTTCATTAGAACCCTGGAATGGGATAGGTTGGAAGGTTAAAGGTCATCCAGTTCCATGGAAGCCATGGGAAGGGACACCTTCCAGTATTCCAGGGCTCCAAGCCCTGTCCAACTTGGCCTTGGACACTTCAGGGATGGGGCAGCTGCAACTTCTCTGGGAACTCCCTTCCAGCACCTCACCACCCTCCCTGGGAAGAATTACTCCTCAGTATCTTACCTAATTCCTCCCCAGTATCTTACCTAATTCTGCCCTCTGGAAAGGGGGATACCAATTCCCTGTGTCCTGGCACTCCATCTCTTTTCCACAACTCTCGTGGAGTCCCTTTAGGCATGGCAAGGTCTCCCTGGATCCTTCCCTTCTCCAGGTTGAACCCCCCCCAGCTCTCCCAGCAAAGGGGCTCCAGCCCTCAGAGCATCTCCATGGCCTCCTTTATATCTGCTCCAACAGATCCACATCCTTGTACTTCTGGCACCCCAGGGCTGGACACAGAACTCCAGATGGGATCTCACAAGTGCAGAGTGGAGAGTGAGAATCATCTCCGTCACCCTCCTGACTGTTTGATATTTGATATTATTTTTATTGCCCCTGATACGGCCACAAGACCTTTCTTCAGGCCCTGCAGCCACTGCTGGATGGATCCTTGGCCTTGCTGGAGTTTTCTGGGATGTGCTGGGTGATCCATGAGTGACCCAAGTGTCCCTCATGCCATTGCCACCTTCACCCAAAAACGCCACCGCTGTGACTCCTTTGCAAGTCACTAAGACTTGATGCTCCTCTCCGGAGCAATTCCATGAGGAGGAAACCCTGGGGGAGCTAAAACGAGGAATTTATCCAATTCCCATCCCCTTCCCACAAAAACCAGGCAGCAAATTTTCCGAGCTCGGTAGCCAGTGGCAACAGCCCTCCGGAATGAATAGGCTGTCACGCTCAGCATTAGGAAATGTAACTATTCCATTTTCCAGCTCTCTTTTTCTTTGGAGCACATGTTCATTTAAAGGAAATGCTCATCGGGGTTTGCATTCCGCTGATAGGATAGCGGGATCTTAATTTACGGATATTCTCCGGTAATGCGCGGTTTATATACGTTCTGCTAATAGCATTATGAGCATAGTTTGGGCTAATACAAAATTAGAGCTCTAATTTGCATAAACAAATTACTGTTTGGATTAGCGCTAAATGAGGAAGGCGACTGATATTGGAGGAGATTTGATTTGGCTGCAGTGGCTCTGTTTGGATAATGGGGGATGGATAGGAATGAGCTGGGAGGCTGCCTTGTGGGTCGGGAGGGAGGTGGGGTGGTGCAGGAGGTATCAGGTCATGGAGCAAACAAGATTTTGGGTGACAGATGAGCCTCTCTGGGACATGTGGCAAGATGGGGGTTGGCCTCTTTTCCCTGTCAACCAGCAACAGGATGAGAGGAAATGGCCTCAAGCTGTGCCAGGGGAGGTTCAGGTTGGACATCAGAAGGAATTTCTTCATGGAAAGGGTTGTTAAACATTGGGGTGAGCTGTCCAGCGAGGTGGAATGGAGTCCCCATCCCTGGAGGTGCTCAAGGAATTCCTGAACATGGCACTCAGTGCTCTGGTCTAATTGACAAAGTGACGATCGCTCACAGGTTGGACTTCATAGCCTTGGAGGTCTTTTCAGACCTAAAAGATTTTGGGATTCTGTGATATTTATCCCTCAGGTGTCACTTTAGAACTTACTGGGTCCTTCAGAATAACGTTATGGGCAATAGTAACTGGATCACAATTCCCAATCCATTTCCATCCCACTGTCTCAATACCGGATTTGTGAATTTAGGGAGAGTTGAGGAGGTAGGAACAGGTCCTCAGCCCCACCCACTAGACCCTGCTGAGGTCCAGCATCAGCTCCAGGTGACTGGTGGGGGATAGAAATGCTTTTGGGTGATTTGTCCCATGCAGGGATTGAGGAAAATCCTTCCAAGAGCCAGATTTGGGGGCAGAATAAAAATACTAAAGTTGTGGTATCTAATTAATAACAGGAATAATGATAGCAAAGATACAGGCTCATGGAATGTTTAGGTTGGAAAGGACCATAAAGACCATCTAGTTCCAAACCCCTGTCATGGACAGGGATGCCACCCACTGGATCAGGTTGTTCAGTATCCCATTCCACCTGGCTTTGATGTACTTCCAGGGATGTCAAAGCTTGTAGAGCTCTATAAAACTTGGCTAAGCTCAGTGAAGGTCCCACCTTGCTGATTCTCTCATGGGATTGCATCCACATTTCCTTGTTTCTGCTGGGGCAAGGGTGGGAGAAGTTGGGGGAGAGTCCTTGAAGGTAATTTTTTTGGTGTCAGTCATGAGGAATCAGAGCTTTTCTTCTGTCAACAGTAGGAACATCCCTGCTTCTTCCATACATCTCCTCCCTCCATAGTGGGAGCTGTCCTGCCCTTGGAAATGGGGTTGGAATCAGACAATCTTGAAGGTGCCTTTGAACCCAAACCATTCCATGAGTCTCTGATCCCACGGTTCGCTCATGAAGCCACACCTCTTTGTGACATTATCCCAAACTGGGGCTGACCTTGACTTTATTTTTCCTGCAGATCCCCGTTGTTAAACCAAACCCGACCCTCACTCCAAGGTGGCAAATCCCAGCTCATCCAACAGCGCTGGAGGAACAAAGGCTTCCGCTGCATCGGCGGCGTCATGTACCGGGTGTCGGCCAACAAACTCTCCAAAACCTCCAGCAGCCCTGTCCGGGCCAGGGACCTGGGCACCAGAACTCCCATCAGAGCAGGTGAGCAGGAATTTGTCCCAATTCATGTCCAATATCCATTGAGTTCAGTTTTTAGTTGGTTATTTTCAGCCTGTGTGTCGCGACTCATCCTCCAGCCTTACAGAATTCCAGATGTGAAGGTGGTGGACGTCCCATGGTGCCAAGTGCTGTTCTTGCTTTATAGCAAGGGGAAATAATGTTGGAGAAATTAAAAGTTTAGGAGAATCGAGGTTTTCTTAAGTCAAACTTGATTCAAGCTTGTGGAGATGAGCCGTTAAACTTGGGTTTAATGGGCAAAATCTTGGATAACTTCAAACAGCACCACAAGGTTGAATGTGCTTGAGATGCTGATCAAATTACGTTCAATATTGACCTAAAAATTTGGGAAGATCATTCTGCAGATAACCGTGGAATGATGCTCCCCGTTGTGATGAATTCCCAGTTTTACATCATGGCTTTGATTAAATTTGTGTTTCAGCTTCTCCTGTGTTTGACATCTCAAGTGTGACTCTTAAAAAAGATCAGATTTTAACTGTGCTTAAGGTATTTTTAAAATTCCTTCTTGGTCTCAAGTATTTTTGCACCCTAACTGTTTATTGAGAATTTTTGGGGATAGTTAAACTGGGGAAGGTGGATCAGATTTGGAGACTCGGAAAAAGTGTCCATAAGACAGCTCAGGGGTTTGTAGAAAAGAAATCGGATTTTTTCCAAGAGCTTTGCTACTGGTGCTGGGATTTTCCAGTCTCTGGATCAGGATATTCCAAAACCAGCTCAAGGGTGGTTCTGCCTTCAGCACCATTTCTGGGCATTGGAGATGTCAACAAAGGCAGAAAATATCCTGCAGGAATGGAAGAAAAGGGGTGAAACCCAGGACATGGACAGGGATGTTGTTGGATGGATTTCAGGACAGACTTGGAACACTAGGAAGAGTCCTGGGAAGTAGTGATGGCTGGAAGGACTGCAAAAATGGATGATCTGAACATACCAAGCAAAGGAAGGATATCTCTCCATGGCCAGGTGGAGCAGCCAAAAACCAAAGGGCTTAAACTGGTGAGAGAGCTTTCCAAGGACAAGGATGATGAAATGCTGGACTCACTTGGCTCTAAAATCTCAATTATTTTAAAGATTTTTTAAAGAACAGGCTTAATGAACTTCTTTTTGGGGAGGACATGGGTGGAAAAGGTCCTGCCTCCCAGCAAGAAGGTGAATTTTTTTATTTATCCAAGTGCAAGGAAGTCTCTAAATTTGTCTGGAAATAGACAAATGAGCAAAGTCTCATTTGGGCAACTCAGCAAAGGCTGATAGATTCAGCCTCTCCATGAATATCCATCAATGGATTGGGATCAAACAGAGAAACACCAACTTAGAGGCAAATTTCTGAAAGAGAGATGAATCCAAAGGTATCATGGGAGGATTTCTGCAGATTCAGGCCTTGGAATTGCTTGTGGGGAGTACCTGAGGGGATTTGGGGTGACAGGGCATGGGAGAGATGTGATGCCCCCATTTTTCCTTTCTCACTGAAACCGCGTCTTCTAGTGAGGGCTCATTCAGAAAATTTGGTTTAATTAGTCCCACTTAGGGAGGGAAGATCCCTCCCAAGGTTATTCCCTATAAAATACATTCCCATCTAATTATTATTTTGCAGGTATTCCTTATTTTGCTGTTGCCCCTTTCCCCTTCCACATATCACGTTGGCTTTGTAACAGCAAAACCTGAGGAGCTGCTGTGAATCAGTATTTTCATGTCATCTTTCATCTCTCCCCACAATTCATCCTCCTTCCCAAGGATGGATTCCACAGATTCCTCTTGCCTTAGGATAACTGGGCCTGGCAGGGCGGAAGATTTGTGTGTTCTCATCGGCTGCGAACGTTTGCTCAACGCTCTGTGTTTTCAACACTTGACAAAGTTTATTTAAAAGATGGAAAAAAACGGCTTTTCCTTTCCCTTTCAGTGCCAGGCACTATGTGTTTGGAATAGGGGAGAGATGGGAAATGCTCCTGACAGTTTAATAGCTTGGAGTTTACTTCCAGTGGGTTATAATTCTGCTCTTTCCCTGGATTTATAGGGTTGGGGTTTTTTATCTCTACTGTACAAAATCTGATGCTGGGCACTGGGGCTGATCCATCCATACCATCATAGCATTCCCAAGTGATTTATTGATGGATGCTGGTTGTGAGTTAAGATTTGATCTTGGGGATGCACTTCCTGCATCCTTGTGCTGTATTGGGATCAATCCTGGGGCTTCCAGGAGCAATGGGAAGAGCAATTTTCCGTGGCTCTTCTGGAATTGGCTTTGTTGGTGCTGGAGAGGCGAGGAGGGCACATACCTTGGGGACAAGGAAAGTGTCACTGCAATCCCAGGAAAAATTTTTGGAGGTGGTTTGAACACAAAAAATCTCCCTGGAGCAATCACAGCATCACCACGGCCTGTGCAGCTGCTGAGAACTTTGCACTCACCCCACATGTGGCTCTGCTCCCAAAGGATTTCCGCACCTTCCACACTTGTCTCTGAAAAACTGCAAATAAAATACAGAGATAAAAATACTTTTTTTTTTTGCCTTTCCAGCTGGTTAGGGATCTTGCATGTGGCATAATTAATTGCTCAGGCAAGGATGGAGAAGAAAACCCAGAGCTTAAACACTTTGTTCATCCGTGTGCAAGACAAAGATGTGGAATCACACATGGAAAGGTTCTTTCCCTTTGGGATGACTGGTATTTCAGCACCCATGTATTTTTTCACTTTGCAGAAGTCTTGGAAAATCAGCAGTGGGATGTTGTGGAAAGAATTGGCCACGTGGCAATCAATTAAACACACAGAATAATTGGGTTTCTCCCCTCACAAGGAACTTTTCCTTCATTTCTTTCTCCAGCTGCTAAGGCATTTTCCAGACTCTTGAGGAATTTCCATGAAATCAGGGGGAGAAGCAAAAGGTCCTGGGTGATGTAGAGTTTCACAAAGAAATACAGAAGGGGAAATACAAGATTGAAAGCAGCAGAAAGCAAATTAAGGTTTGACATTGTCCGGAAACCAGCCCTGACCCCAATCTCTGCATGAGCGGCTGCTGCTGCCGAGAGAGGAATTGCACTCCGTGAGCTGGGGCTGGCTCCAGCAGGGTTTTCCAAGTGTCCAGGCTATTTTTCCATGGGCAAATCATCACCTGTGTGATTTCTTCATGCTGAGGTTTTAGCTCTTGGTTGGAGAAAGGCTGGTGGCTTTGGGGATGCCAGAGGTGACAGCCGACCCCTTGAACAATGTGATTTTATTTATTGGGAGTTTCAAATTGTCTCCATGAGCGTAGATTCCAGAGCCTTGGAGATACCCAGGATTGTTGAGCTCCCAAAGGTGGGGGCTTAAGAGGAGTTTAAAGTCCTCTCGAGCTGAGGCATCTCCCACATATTGTGATGGTGGCTCTGATCCCAGAGAAACAAATTATTAATTAAAACATGGTTGAGTTCAGCCTTCCAGAACTGGGAGGGATTTTCCCTTCATCTGGATACACTTCCTGCCTCCATCCTGGTGTGTAACTCAGTTTCCTCTCTCTGCTGTGAAGGTGATCAGCTGGGGAGATGGAAGGTCATGGAATCGTGGAATAGTTTGGGTCGGAAAGGAGCTTAAAGACAGTCTCATTGCAAGCCCCTGCCATGGGCAGGGACACCTTCCACTATCCCAGGTTGATCCAAGCCCCACACAATCTGGCCTTGGACACTTCCAGGGATGAGACAACAACAGCTTCTCTGGGCAACCTGTGCCAGGGCCTCATCACCCTCACAGGGAAGGATTTCTTCCTAATATCCCATCTAATCTCACCCTGTTCCAGTTTAAAACCATTCCCTGTGTCTTGTCCCTCCATCCCTTGTCCCAAGTCCCTCTCCAGCTCTCCTGGAGCCCCTTCAGGCTCTGGAAGGGGCTCTAAGTTCTCCCCAGAGCCTTCTCTGCACCAAGCTGGACATTCCCAGCTCTCCCAGCCTGGCTCCATCCCTTGGAGCATCTCTGGACTCCTTCCTCCACTGCATCAGGCTGGGAACAGGTGATGGATGCTCCTGAACACGATTTGGGCTGCAGTAGGAGAACTCCACACTCCACAGAGCTGGAAGAAAGTGCTCTCTGGCCTCCCTGTTTACCAACTAATTTTGGAAGTGCTGAATGTCATGGAAACATGCTTCAACTTTTTCAAGGATGATGAAATGCTCAGTGCTACCGTTGGCCCAGCACTTGTGGGAATGATGCTTCTTCCTCTGAGCCACTCCTTTTTACAGAAGGAAAGGAGGAATTCAGGACTGGAATGTTTCCACCACCCATCATCTGTCTCTGCTTGTAATTTTAAGAGGAATTAGGGAGGATTTGCTCCGGTGTGCCAGGCTTTGTCTTTTCCCCATGTCCAGGGAAACATCCCAAGCTTCTTGTTTGTCCATCATGAGTCTATTTTCTGTCTTCAACACACCTTGAGTATGTTGGGATCATACTGAAGGTGTAAGGAAGACTTTGGTGGAGGAGAGACCAGCCCAATGCACCGAGGTGTGAGAGCAGGGAAATTTCGAATGTTGCTATCCTCAGGTTTCCACTGGTTTTTGTGTTGCTGGTGCCAGGATCCCTTTGTGCTCACTCCCTTTGGGATGAATTCCTTGGGTTTGGGATTGCTCAGTCTCTTGCCTCTTTCTGAGCTCAATTCCTTGGCTTCTCCAGGATCAGTCCCTTGTTTTGGGATTGCTTTATCCCTCAGACACTTCAATCTCAAATCTCTTGGGTTTGGGATTGCTCTGTCCCTTACCCATCTTGAATTAAATCCCTTGTCCTCTTTGGAAGTCATTCCCTTGGTTTTGGGATTGTTCAATCCCTTACCTCTTCTGACCTCAGTTCCCTGGCTCCCTCAATCTCAGTGCTTTTTCTTTGGGATTATGGGATCCCTTGGTCCCTTTTGATCTCAATCCCATTGCCCCTTTTTTACTCAGTCCTTTGTCTTTGGGATTCCTCAATTCTTTCCTCTTTTCAGATTAGTTCTTTCTCTCTGGGGTTGCTCAAAAAATAAAAAATCCCTTGGCCACTTTTGAGCTCAATTTCATGGCCCCTTCAATCTCAAGGTTTTTTCTTTGGGATTGGGAAATCCTTTAAATCTCAATCCATTCAATCTCAATCCCATGGTTTTGAGATTCTTCAATCCCTTACCCGTTTTGAGCTCAATTCCTTTGCACCTTCATTCTCAAAGTTTTCCTTGTCTTTGAGGTTGAGGGATCCCTTGGCCCCTTCAGTCCCTTGTTTGTGGAATCGTTCTGTGTCTTTGAGCTCAGTCCCTCAATTTCTTTAAGCTCAGTCCCTTGTTTTTGGGATACCTCAATCCCTTACCCTTTTTCAGATCAGCTCCATGGCCCCCTTGTCTTTGGGATTGTGGGATCACTTGGCCCCTTTGATCTCAGTCCCTTAATTTTGGGATTGTTCAATCTCTCACCCCCTTTGAGCTCAATCCCTTGGCCCCTTTTAAGCTCTATCCCTTGGTTTTGGGATTGTTCAATCCCTTTGACATCTTCACTCTCAATCCCTTAATTTTGGGATTGTTCAATCCTTTTGTCCCTGTGGAGCTCGATCCTTTGGCCCCTTTGGAGCTCTGTCCCTTGGTTTTGGGATTGTTCAATCCCTTTGACATCTTCACTCTCAATCCCTTAATTTTGGGATTGTTCAATCCTTTTATTCCTCTGGAGGTTGATCCTTTGGCCCCTTCAAGCTCATGCCTTGGCTTTGGGATTGCTCGATCCCTTTCCCTTTATGAGCTCAATTCCTCATCTCTGGAATTGCAGGGATCAGATCCTGTTCCTGGCCCACATCTGCTCATACAACATCCAACCCAGGGCTGCTTAATTAATTGAAGCTGAGTCATTAATTGAAGTTGCTTTGTTAATAAAACACTTGTGACCACCTGTCTCTGGGACATTCATGGGATGCAGGGACAGTTGGGGGAAAACAGGAAAATCTCTGCTTGTTTAGAGGCAGCTCATCCCTTCTTTTTCTGTTGTCTTCTCCGGAATGAGGACTTGTGCTGTCCAGTGAGGGAAATAAATGACCCCCAGCAGCTGCGAGTGCTGATCCTCGAAATCCGCGGAACCCACTTAAATGAATAATAATTAAAGAAATAAATTTCCCCAAGTGCAGCCTCAAAACTTTCGGTTCAGCAATAAAGCCAAGGAGAGACTCGGAAAATGAATCGCTCGGCTCTTTCCGAAGGGAGGCTGCGGTGGGAGAGGTGGGATAATAATGGAAACTATTAAAGGAGCCAGTGTGGTTTAAGGAAGCCTTTTCCAGGTCATGTGGCAACAGGCTGAGGAGAGGTTGTGTGGTGATGCTGACACCTGAGGGGTACAAGTATTGAGCAATCCCAAAATCATGGAATTGAGGGGCAAGGGGCCAAGGGATTGAGGAATCTCAAAACTCAGGGGTTGAGCTTGAAATGGACCAAGGATATAAGGAATTGAGTAATCCCAAAGACAAGGTACTGAGATTCAAGGGGCCATGGAATTGAGCTCAAAAGGGATAAGAGACTGAACAATTCCAAAACCATGAGACTGGTGAGCAAAAAATGGGATCAGCCTCTTGTGCTCATCCCCAATTTGGAGCACTGGCTAGCAGAGCTGATCACCTGCCTGTCCTTGCTTGGGCAAACCCCTGGTTGGTTCCCTCTGTATTAAGATTTCCATAACTTATCCTTGACTTGGGATGGTGGAAGTAGATGGGAAGCAATGGGCTTGATACTCAACACTCATCACTCTAACAATGTTCCCACCGTCTTGCCAATCCCTTGGCCCTACCTCACCCCAGCTCTGAATTTCTTCCTTTTTTTCTGCCTATTTCAGTTTTCTACCAATTTTTTCCCTCCATAGGGAAGATTTCCACAAGTTATCTTTTATTTGGGATTGTGGAAGTAGATGGGAAGCAATGGGCTTCATACTCAACTCTCATCATTCTAACAGTGTTCTCACCTTCTTGCCCATCATCCCTCCTAATTCGGGATTTCTCCCTTTTCTGGATTTCTCCCTTTTTTTTCCAGTTTTTTACAACTTTTCCACCATTTAAAAAAAGGAAATTATTGGATAAGATGCTCCAACAGACCTTTTCATGAGATGAGGTCCTGATCCTTGAGCTGTGCCTCGGAGCAATAAAGTCCTTCCTAAATAATTAAGCAGGTGATAATTAACTGTGATATTTGCAGCCAATTTTTAACTCAAAGGACTATTTGGAATATTGTTTTCGGGGTGTGTTTGCTGCATCCCAAGCCCCTGCGTGACAGAGAGCTGAGCAGGGGTGTTGGATTGGATGGGAGCATCCTGATATCCATGTGGCAATGCTGGAAAGCACTAAGTGTTGTTCCTGAGTGCAGTTCCTGGGCTGCCAAGGGAAATTTCTAAATCTCTGCCAACCTTTTCCTGGAGGAGAAGGACCTTGGGCCTTGAGCTGTGTTTTGTGGTTATGGAAAAAAAAAACAACCAGAATGCCAGAGATGGACCTGAATCTGTTTGAGCTGAGTTTTAGGATTAAGGATATGAAAAGATCCTAATTAATTTATAGTTGGTGCAGGGGTGCAGCATCCAACCTGCTTGTTTTAAGCTTTTTTTTTTTTGTTTGACAAGGATAAATTGTGCCTTTTCCCCCTTTTCTGTCAAAAGCTGGAATTCCAAACGTCGAGCCAAACGCTGCGGAAAACACCGCGGGACTGCTTGCCTGTGGATTCCTTCCTAGGAGCAGGGGAAAAAAAAAAAAAGAAGTAGTTAGGCTGTAGCCCCCGCTATTAATCATAGCTGTAATCATGCATTTAATGAACATGACAGCTCCCGCTCCCTCCGGAGAGACGCGCGGAGTCTCCCGGCTGGATTGGGAACAACAATCACTTCTCACCGCGAGCCACCGGAGCCGCCAGCGTCGGGCTGGGATGATGCATTAAGAGAAACAGCCCTGTTTGCACGGGCTGTGGGTTTCCTTACGGATGATGCTCCTGCAAGCGACTGAATCATCAGGAAAGGGGGGGACAAGTCCACCTGTCCCTTCCACAGGGTGGAAAATATCCCGGCTGACGCCGCTGTGCTGGGTGTAATCACTCCAAAAGCCCTCAGTGTGCAGTTCTTGATGCTCTCTGTGGCAGCTTTTCTTACTTGCCTGCTTTTTTCCCCCCCTCTCTGTTCTCTTCCTGCTGCCTTGGAGCGTGCACATGGGAGGAATTTACCATGGCACCACTTTAAATTTCCATAGTGAGGGATGTTGGCAATGCCAAGGATGTGGGAGTCACTTTCCTGATCCGACAGCACCGCTGTGTCCCGATGCTCTCCCTGGCTGGGAAGTGATTGAGGAGAAAAATGGGACAGATCTGATACTGAGATGTGCCCAGTGTTTTGTCTGGACCAAATGAGACTCCTAAAGTCGAGCCCTGGGGGCATTGTTTCAGCTTTTTGTTTAATTTAGGCCAGACTGCAGCAAATTTTGGCTCCTGATGTTGGAATTTAACCCTTATCCCCTTTTCCAGTGTCTTTTGATGTCCCAGTTTCACCCCAATTTCAATAGTACACCCTCCATTGCCAGGAATATTTATTTATTAGTGCATTTATTAATGCAAATCTCTTGTCATAGCCAGTTGGGAATTCCGAGTTGAAAACCACCCTAAAAATTCAAATTTAGGCTCCCTTGGACCTCCTGAAAAGTCAGGAACATGCAATCCCCTCTCCTGCACACCCTTCTTGTTACTTGGATGTACACAAAGCTTTTATTTTTATTTAAACTTTTTTTCCACGATGCAGCAGCTTCAAAAAATACCCTCATGACAGTGCCTGAGTTTTCTCTGTAAATCCCAATGGATGGGGAAATGTTTAATTACAGAGCTTTCTTGTAATTGGCTTGGCTTCTCCTGGAGAAATATTTGGGTGATTTTCTAATAGTTTGGGGAGGATTTGCACATGGGATGAATAATCAGGGAGTGGGAAAATGTGAATGGGGGTTTTCTTTACTTTGCCTGGAAGGATGCTTTGCCAGGATGGATCTCACATGGATTTTGTCATGGATGGGACCAGCTCTTGGGTTGTTAAACTCCCTTTGGGATGCAAGTTAATTCCTGGAATGGGAGATGCACATCATGTTATTGCATGGCTTCTTGCTGGCAAATGAAAACTGGGGGGAAAAAGCCCAATAAAATAATTTCATTGATGTATTTTTGCTAGATAAAAATTCCAACCCACTGGCAGGAGGCTGTTGACCCCTTTATTTATCCTCTATCTCTATAGTGATTCCTCTTTTCTGGCCAAGATGACCTTTAAGGGCCTTTAATGCCCTAACCATTCCATGATTCTGTGATTCCAGACTTGTTCATCCCTGTGTATCTGCTTTTATCCCCAAATATTAAATATTTAGAGGGATTGTGTGCTGCCCTCAGGAGCTGATTCCTGGTGAAGGAATATTCCTAAATTTAGCGAATATTATGCAGAATTCCAGATGGCTGAGGATGCTCCAGCCTTATCCTAATGGATTTTAATTTGGGGTTTTTCTCCCCACATTGTTTGGAAAGTCAACCTTGCCCTTAATGGAGACTCTTCAGCAGCATCTTCGGAGCATCCCAAAGTTGGTAAATGTTTATTCTAGCACAAAAAAAAAAATGCTCCCACAGCTTGGCACGAGAAGGAATTTAAAAAACAGGGAAAAAACCCATCTCAGTGGTGGCTGAAACGCCCCGTTGATGGAATTTGATGTGCAGAGGGAACAGATGGGGCTTCTCCGACGCCGGCAGCCGAGTGACAGCTCGCAGTGCCGCGCAATCAAATTCCACTCGCTCAACTTCCCAACACGCCCGGGCTGGCAGGTGAGTGACTGAGCCGCTCTCATCCCACCTGGAAAACTGAAATCCAGCCTTTCTTTCCTGTTCATTCCTCCCTGCACCAGTCAAGGATGATTTAATTCCGTGCGTGCATGGATGGGAGTGGGCGCTGGGCTTCCCTGTCCAGCTGCAGGGAGCGGCCAAGCCAAGCGTGGAAGCTTGTTGGATTGATGGTGGAAGCATGGGATTTGCTTGGAGAAGTGTTCTGGCATGTTTGGGTGCTGAGGGGAGAAATTCCTGCTGTGTTTGGGGCTGGCAAGGAGCACTTTTGCTGGGGCTGCTCCAGAGGTAGGAAGTCCCTGAAGGGCATCTTTGTCCATTGGTTCTCTGGGAGCTCCATGCTTTGGGTTAAATAAGATCATGGAATCATGGAATGGTTTGGGTTGGGAGGGAGCTTGAAGATCATCCTGTTCCAACCCTCTGCAAGGGGCAAGGACACCTTCCACTATTCCATGTTGCTCCAAGCCCTGTCCAGCCTGGACTTGGACACTTCCAGGGATGAGGCATCCATAGTTTCTCTGGGCAGTTTGTGCCAGAGACTCCCCACCTTCACAGGGAAGAATTTCTTCCCAATACCGCATCTCTCCCTGTCCTCTGGCAGTGGGAAGCCATTCCCTCTGTTTTGCCACTCCAGGTTATTGTCCATAGTTCCTCTCCAGCTTTCCTGGAGCCACCTTAGGCAGTGGAGGGGGCTCCAGGTTCTCCCTGGAACCTTTTCTTTTCCAGGCCAATCAACCTCCCAGCTTTTCCTCGTAGCAAAGGGTCTCCATCCCTCCATTCATTTTTGTGGACCTAAGGTACAGAGGGCTGTGTGAATTCCTGCAAAATTTCTCGATTCCAGGCAATGATCCATGTTTTTCTCTCTCTCCAGCACTGAGATTGCACTCCACACCCAGTCCTGGGCTCTTTCCACCCAGCCTGAGCAGATCCTCAACGTGCCGATACATTGCCAGGTCTGTACTCCTCATGGGAAGCAGGAATGATGTGCTCCATCTTTGGAATTATGCTCATGAGGGAATCAGGAGCTTCAGGAGCAGCGGTTGAACTGGAGGATGATTTGGTGAAGCTCTGGCTGCTGCTTTTCTGCAGCTTCTACTTCAAGGTGGTTTTAAGATCAGCCAGACCCTCCCAAGGAAGAATTTCCTCCCAAGATCCCATTTTTCCCTGCCCTCTGACAGTGGGAAACCATTCCTCCTTTTCCTGTCCCTCCATCCCTTGTCCAAAGTCCCTCTCCAGCTCTCCTGGAGCCCCTTTAGGCACTGGAAGGGGCTCTGAGGTCTGTCTGGACAGCTAGGCTGGACATTCCCAGCTCTCCCAGCCTAGCTCCAGAGCAGAGGGGCTCCAGCCCTTGGAGCATCTCTGTGACCTCCTTTGGATGGAGGCAGCTCCGCAGGTGGCAGGGGCTAAGGGGCAGAAATTCCCCCTCTCCTGCTGCCCTTGCTGTGGGATGAGCCCGGGACACTGTGGGCTCCCATGGCTGGATTATGTGGAGCTTCTCATCCACCAACTCCCTCAAGTCCTCCTGAGGACTGCTTTCAATCCATTCTCCACCAAATTTGTGCTTGGAGTTACCCACTACACATCCAGGACCTTACACTTGGCCTTGCACCTCCTTTTAATCCAGGAGCTGCAGACAACCAGCAATTACAGAGGTAAAAATGTGCATTTACTCTGAAAATAATTTCCTTGAACCTGTGTTTTTCGTGGATAATGCACTGTGTCCTCATCAAACCAGATCTGACTGTGCCCCACCACTGAATTATCTACTTGGAGAGATCTGATTTGTCCCTCATGGTTTGTGTTCACCCTGATCTCAACACTTCCCCTCTGCCACCTGGTCCCACACATCCCAAGAGCTGCAGGGTAATTCTCTCTCCAGCTGGAAGCTCATGGAAAACATGTGCTAAGCAACTTCTGAGCTCCTTGAGTAACTTCTAGTGGGACCAGAAAATTAAAAGGAGCTTTTCTGCTCTTTGGTGGTACTTCTTGTTCCATGGCCATCATGTAGGTGCTCGTTCTTTGAGGTTCATGAGCAGGTGCCCACTTGAAGGCCATGAACAGCATCAGGCCCAGCTGGTGGGACATGTGCTGAAGAGCCCTCCAAGTCATTCAGCCTCAGCATCCTGTGCTGCACAAGGAGAGGATGTTTCCTTCCTAACCATATTCCCCAAAAATTTGGGAAACCCTCTCCACACTCATAAAATCTGAGTAGAGAATCAGAGTTATGGGGGTGGGAAGGGATCTTACTAGTGACTTTGGTGTAACCTTGAAGACTTTTAATGATTTGGGGTAAAATCAGCCAAAAATTGAAAATATTTAAGTGCTTATGAGCATGAACTTCCTAAATATTTCACTGTCCAAAGATGGGCTCCTCTGTGGTTTCAGGTATTGTTGAGGTGTCTTCTCCATGTCATTGTGGTGTTTGAAGCTGGAGGTTTTCCCTGACCTTGTCCCTCTTTCTCCCTCAGCCGTGCTGTGCAGAGGAGCTTGGCCATCATCCGTCAAGCCAAGCAGAAGAAGAAAAAGAAGGAATATTGTATGTACTACAACCGCTTCGGGAAGTGCAATCGTGGCGACAGCTGCCCCTACATCCACGATCCAGAGAAAGTGGCTGTCTGCACCAGGTAGGGATGGACACGGAATTGTGGTGAACTGGGACATTGGGTGGCTTTGGTGCTTCCTTGTGGGTTATTCCTAAGGGAAACAAACTGGTAACAGAGCTATAGGATGACAGGAATGGGAGTTCTGGGTCAGGTGTAGGTTCTGCACTGTTGGGTTGGAAGGAGGAGGACAAGAAGAGGCCAGAGAACCATGGAATTGTTTTGATTGGAAGGGGCATCAAAGATCATTGAATTCCAAACCCCTGACATGGGCAGGGACACCTTCCAGTATCCCAGGTTGTTCCAAATCATGTCCAGCCTGGCGGAACACTTTCAAGGATGGGGCAGCCACAGTTTCTCTGGGAATTCCTTTCCAGGGCCTCACCAGCCTCACAGGGAAAAGTATCTCTTCCTAATATCCTATCTATCCCTCTGGCAGTGGGAAGCCATTCTCCTTGTCCTGTCACTCCATCCCTTGTCCCAAAAATCCCTCTTTGGCTCTCTTGGAGCCTGTTTAGGCACTGGAAGGGGCTCTGAGGTCCCTTTGGAGCCTTCTTTTCTGGGCTGGGTGACTTGAGCCCCTGCCCTGACCACACTCCAGGTTATTCCTTCAGGAGCATTCCTCAGATCCATTTGGATCGGTCTAGCAGATTTGAATCCCTCAGCCTGTGACGTCGTGCAGCTCCAAGAGTTGGTGATTTATTCCCGGAGAACTGATGTGTGTTGGCAGTTCATTAGACCTGCCCAAGAGTTGATTAAACTCTATTATGAGTCATTTAAAAAGTGCAGAAGAGCCAGCTCCGCTGATGAACTCCTGGAGTAATTTTTCCATAAAATTGCTGCTGTGCTGGAATCACTTGGAAGTTGCTCAAAGCTCGATGGGAGACGATAGAGGAGGGGAAGGTGATTTATTGGTTTTTTAACTGATTTTACTCCTTCTCACTCATTCTCCCATAACTCCTTGCCTACTTCAGGAATTGTGCTCCTTGAAGTCTTTTGGGTCTCCAACCTGTCTCATTTCTATCAATCATTGGAGGACAACACTGATTTCTCCCAGTTTTGTGTGTCCTCATCCTTGTTCCTTTATCTCCAATCCCATTCTTTAGCTTTCCCTGATAATTTTATAATTTTGTTAATCTGGTCTCACAGTGGTCAATCCTAGGAAAACTCTTGACATCCTCATGTGCTTTGGGATCTTGGTTCCTGTTCTGGGCTTGTCTTTGCTCCTCCTGGTCATTGGCCACTCCCACCTGGAGCTTCATCCAGCATCTCTTGGAATGGGATCATAGAACCCTGGAATGGTTTGGATTGGACAGGACCTTCAATCATCCAATCCACCCCTCTGCCATAGGCAGG
>WBNQ01064860.1:0-12615 GCA_013401375.1 Spizella passerina | reverse complement strand
CTCTTTTATACCAAGTGAATGATGTTCACCACCATTTTGCTATTTTATTTACTGATCTCCTGGGATCTGTTTTTAATGAGAGTCAGAAGCAAGGAGCTAAGGATGAGCTGCTTCCTTTGCAGGTATATACAGAGAAACCAGCTTTTATGAATGTATGTATAACTGAAGCCTAAAACACTGCACCAGTTTTCAAATGAGCTCAACTTCTATCTCTTCAGGAAAAAAAAAAGAAAAGAAAAAGTATACTTATCACAAAATACTTGGTGGATCTCTCTGGCACATTTTACAGCTAGGTTTTGAGAAGTATATGAGTGAGCTCTTTGTGAGGTACATGAACACGCTTTAAAACAGATCCAAGCTGTGTATAGATAGAGTGAAGCTTAAGTCTTGACCTAGGACTTCAGATAATCTAATCCTTTAGTTCAAGTTCTGTTAAAACTCAGCCACAAACTCATTACTGAATTTTTCAGTTCCAGAGCTCTGTGAAAAGATGGAAATGCTGTAGCAAAAGAGTCATGCAGACAGAAGAGTGGAGAGGAAGGACCAGAGGCGTCAGTGGAAGCAGGGGATGCACACCTCTGACCCCTTCTGTCCTCTGATGTAAACTTGTATACCACAGCTGCCTCTCAAGGGCAGCTGAAACCTTCTTGACCTTTCATTTCCACAACCTGAAAACTCTTCTTCCAGGATGGCTGGAAAACACTGTGGTGGAAAGGGCAGAGAAAAAAATCTTTTAAAATCAATTCAAGCATTTGAAATTTTCAAAGAATAACATGAAGAAATGTTTTTCATGGGAAAACTGACATGATCATACCAACTTAAGAATGGAGAAATACCTCAGGAGATGTTCATGAATATTCAGGAATGTGCAGGAGCACACCTGCCACCAAACTCACTGCTCCTTCCAGGCATAAAACCATAATCAAAAAGTGGTGATTTATGCTGGGCAATATCAAGAGCTCAAGGAGGTAAAAGCTGATGTAGACTTCAGCTTATAGTAATAGATTTTGAAAAGAATTCTGCAGTGGCATGAGTCAGCCCAGCTGCATCAGCTCCTGTGATATCTGAATTTGGTCAGTGGATGAATCCAAACAAAGCAAATCTTGCTTTAGAAATAAATTTTACATAGCCTTTGTGCAGTTGAGCAGGAGAGGAAAAAAAGGTATTCAAGCACAGACAACTCCAACAGTCTCCCTGAGGAAGATTTTTGTGGCAATCAGTGATTATGTGAGATTGAAGCCATGCAAAATATTTTCAGAGAGCTGTTTCTTCCCAGTTCAAAACAGGCTTGCTTTTGAATTCACAAATTCCTAAAGGAAACTGGCCACCTCCTCACATGTTACAATGTGTGCCCCCTTCCTTTCCCAGAAATAAGTAATATGATCATCTGTTCACTAGAATGGCTGCCAAAAACCTGGTAGTAATGGTTGTAAATATTTTTAATTTCAAGCTGGTTGAGTTGTTCTAGAATTGTCTGTTGGCACCAGACAAATCCCAGTTCCCTTACTCACCATACAGCTTGATGTTATCCTAAAAGCCAGTAGAAAATTCTCCTTCATGTTTTCAGACATGGAACTGCACTCTTTGAGTTATCCTCTGGCTGGAAAAGATAAAGATGCTGCCACTTCCTCTGTGTAGGTCTCTAGAATCTCTCTTACTGACCACAAGAAATGCAAAGAGACAGACATAGGGACATAAGCATTTGCAGAAATAACTGCATATTTTAAAGTCATCAGACGAAAGTAATACAGGCCACCTTCCCCCTTAGATAGTAACACTGCTGTGTTTATGAACACCTTTAATTTTGGACAACCAGTACTCTGAAATCAGAGATAACATCACCACCTCAGGTCCCTTCCTGGCAGAAGAGCTGGATGTAACACAGTTATGTGGAAGTCAGCTTTGTGTGTTTGCATGCTAAGGTGCTGCCATCTCCATTAATTCCACAAAGACTGCTATCTCCATGAATTTACTTCTCTTGCAGCAAGCAAGTCCTGTTCCTGAGGTCATGCCTCTCTCACACAGTAATGTATAATAACCAAAACACCTTCCATCTCCTTTGCATCACCTCCACAAACACAGACTCATCCCCCAGAGGGTTCCCACCTTCAGGGCTTGATACACCCATCCTTTCCAAAGAGAAGGCTAAGTGCTAAAAGCAGAAGCAGCCAGGGAGCGCTTATGCTAATGGCAGCTTTAGTGCAAGTGCCCTGCCACCTGTCTGACTGCAGGATGCCAGCCTTTGCTCTGCTAGGGTGTGCCTAGGAACGTTTTTATGGGAACTAGCCTGGTTTTTAATAATCAATAATTAGAGGGGAAAATTTTGTTTAAAAAAATGGAGCCATGTTACAGACTAGCCATGAACTGAAGTGTTTCCAAACAGGATTCAGTCTTTATCTGTGTGTTTTTCCTACACATGCACAGCAGGTACTTCTTTTGCAAGAACCATATTTTTCTGCGATATTGTTTTTATTGGAAGGGGTTTTTTTCCTCAAAATCCATGCTCTGAAGTAATAATTTCTGAACTTAGTTTGGTTTCATTAAAAATTTTGCCCTCTTAATTTTGAAAAGAACGAAAATCCTTTTCACGGAAAGCTGAACTGTAAAGTTTCAAATACTAGAAAATTTTTCAGCAGGTCCAGGGAGGGAAGTTTGGAGTTTTGCTCAGTTTCTGATTGTTGGAGTCAGCAGTGCTATTAGTCTCAAGACCAGACAGCTTAAAAACATTGGCTTAATGCTCATATAAGGATTTGAGCAGGATGTTTTCTCTTATTCTTTCTTCCCCACCCCTATGCTAGTACCAAATTACATACATTGCTTCAGATTTTCAACATTTCCCAATCTGGATTAATTTACATTTGGAGAGAGGGTGTGAATTAAACTGTTATAAAAGGCTTAGATGCAGTGCCAACTTGTTACTATGCTCTTTCAAGCATCAAATGCTTTTTCTATTAAGGAAGCTCTCAGAGAATTTCTTGCATCTGGAAATCTCTCCCATTGCAGAGCTTATTTATCAAATGCAAAATATGACGTATACAAACAAAGACACTCATAGTAACACAGCTCCTGCTGCAGTTAGAGGCTCTGTCACTATGGCCTACAGTAAGATATTGCTGTCTTCAAGGAGATTTCAGTCTGAGAAAAGCCTAACTCCTGCAGTGATGCCAAATTCAAGAGTCAGAAGCTACCAGCCGACAAGCAGAGGGCAGAGTGCACATGAACTGCTACAGCTGACAGTCAGAACTCACAGCCTTCAGCTTGTGCTGCACCTTCCAAAGTGAGGAGCTGGGCCTGACAGCACTGCTTAACTCATTAAATACCTAGGAGTCAAAGTGAAGCCTGCCCTTATCTTCTACTGGTCTCTTCCCTTGCATTTTCTCATATGTCAACGTCAGACATACAATTCCATTTTCTGTCAAGGGGTGTGATATAAGTCTTGTCCATTCTTGGTTACAAACACCACACTCATAGCACAACTTTAATTATAACACTAAAGCATGGGATGAGGCCAATTCAAATTTGAGTATATCTAAAGGACGGTCTCACTCTTGCTGTTATTGATACTTGTGTCAGAGCTGGGTTAGTCACTATGGATTCTGCTAGCAAATTACATTCAAGGTCCATGTAACTTCTCCATTGCCAGCATTAGCATCTGCCAATTTTTGTAAGCTCTGTAGAAATTATTCACGGATCACAAATTTCCCAGAGATTGCGATTTTCAATTTGAAGCATTATTGGCCAACACATCCTCAGGATGCTTAAAATCCATCTAAATCCATCTTCAGAATTCATCTACTTGTGATTGTAAGGCTGCCTTAGCCTCACAATCACTGTCACCTGGGTAAGCATCTTCTTCAACTGAGGGAATGTGGGCAGGAGCATAGAGCTGAGTGTCCGGTTTCTTTCTGCAGCAGCAGGAGGGACTCAAAGCTTTGAGGGGAATTGTTAGTGAACTTTTTTCTCCTTTGTTCACCTTTTCCAATGAACAGCTACAAGAGCCTTAGAGGTTCTGCGTTCCCCCTTCACCAGATTTCTTCTGGGGTATGTGATGGCTTTTGTAGGGTAGCTACAGAGTGCAAATCTTCTCCCACATTCTCTAGCTGTCAGAGACAGCCCAAATGCTGCCAGCAAGGATCATAGTCCTTCTTCCCACCACTTCAATAGGTTTCTTACCTTTCTTTCTGATTCTCTACTGAGTGTGGAGAGAATCATGAATCAGCTTATAACTCATCAAATGTGACCAGTGGTTTTATGGTGCTTAGTAGATGAGATAAATGTGAACTGAAAAGTATGGAAATTACCAGGCAGCAGGTTTTAAACAATAAGAAAACAATTGCTGTAACATGGTGCTTAATGCTGCTGTGACTCATAACCACCAGTTGTAGCCACAAAAATGGGTAAGCGTGCTTTAAAAAGATTGGAAAGATTTGTGAAGAATGATTCTGCCCTTGGCTATTAAATATGATGATCTAAATGCCACCTCTGACTCAGGAAACTGTTCAACTTTGCCAAAAAGAGCTACAATGTTCTGGGAGAAAAAACACTCTTCTGAGATAAATGTTCCCTAAGCATCGACCTTGGCTTCTGTTGATGTTAAGTTGCTGAGATAGCTGAATTCTGATTTGGCATAATGTTTGTATATTTTTCCTAAAAATTTGCCTACATTTGGCTAACATAGGGAGTAATCTGTGTCATACAGGGCCTAATCTATAGGGCCTTGTACAGTTCTGATGAATTTACTACTCACAACAAATACTGTTGGATATTGCTGGATCCTATGCAATTAAATGCATCAAATTAAATTAAATTAAATTAAATCCTGTGATTCGAATAATTCAGGGGTTACCCAGTACACAATCTGTATTCATTCTTCTCTGCCATGACTCACCAAATAAAAATGGAAACTTGTAAACAATGGGAATGTGTCCACACTGTGCTGGCAATGCTTCTGAGTCTGCAATAGAGAAGGCAGGCTGCAGAGAAAGAGACAGAGAAAACTGTGGTGTGCTGTTGCACCTCCTGATGTAACCCACAATGGATCTGGCTATCCCTGTAGTCATAATACAGTCACTGGGAAAAAAAAAAAAAAACAAATCCCGAACTACTTTATCCAGTGATTGCATAACCTTCACAGCAACACTGCAGCTGAGGTGAGGATCTTGCAGATAGTTTGGAAAAAGGTCTGAAACCCCATTTTCTCCAGGCAGGGAACTGCATTCGCTCCTGCTCAGCCTAACAGGCTCAGAGCTCTCTTGAAACACAGTGGTTAAATTTTCCACTCCAAACAGTCCCACCCAAGAGACTGCCCTGAAGCTTTTTGCAGGGAAAGGATTTAATTAGAAGGTGATTTTTGTGGTACAATGCAATATTCAGTACAACAGGACCACCAAAATATATGCTTTGTGATTTGTGGTGCAAGTTTGCTTAGGCAACTTTTAAGAGGATCCCTAAGTAGAGAAAGGACAAAGGCACCAGACAGGAGGAGAGGCTTTGCTGAGCAGGTTTGAATGTCATAAATGCACAGTTATGGCTTAGTATTTGTATCACAGTTGACAGATGCTGCAGCAGTCACATGACTAGAGCATGACCTCATATTTCAGCTCTCTCCCCTCCTCCCCCAGTGATGAGGGCAGGGCTGGCACTTAAATAAGCAGAAGGCATTTCCAGAAGGCTAGTTTGTAAGTTACTTAAAGCAGAAGCCTGAATTTTGGCACAGAGGTACACTTTGTACAGGCTATTAACAGCTGCTCAACAGTGGCAGAGAAGCAAAACTCTTTAGCTCTGCTTGGGAAGTGAACCACGGTTGTTGTTAGGGTAAAAACATTGAATTCCCAATCACGCGGGCTTAGATCATCCCTTCCCAAGGAAAAATCTGCAGGAGGCACAGCAGAGGGAAGAAAAGCCTGCATGACTCCTCACAGGTTTACCCTGCAGACAGTGGAGCTGCTGCAAGCTCAGATGTCCTCTAGGGATCTGGGAGAGATGCTGCAGCCACGAGGAGGCCATCTCTGCCCTCATGCTGTCCCAGAAGCCACTCTGGATGCTCTGGCAGGGTGATTTCACAGGAGGATTGAACCTCCAGGAAGAATATATAACTTTATGAAGATTTTCCAGGAGTATGGAGTGAACTCCTAAGTCCATCCACTCCTTCTGGCATAGATTCTGAATTATGCAATTCCCAGAAAGGTCCTGGGAGGAAAACACAGTATGATATTCTCTCAACAGCTGAACACCACTTCAGCAGGAAGGGGAAGCCCACCTTTTCCAAATTTCTGAAGGTGCAATTGGCTCCATGGGGATAATTTTCTATCACAGCACTGTTACACAGGAACCAGTCTGGCTGAGAAGTAAAAGTCCTGAATTAAAACCCAAGAGTTGGCACTGATCCCCATTACAAGTTACACCAATGGGAAGTGTTCTAAAAGTGCAGAGATTTTTGTGTATTTTGGAGTTTTCTCACTAATGTGGCTACATTTTGCAGCTATTCATGGACTACAGACCTGAAATTTTCCATATTGCTTCACCAAAAGATAAAAAGTAAGAATTTTCTGTACAACTTCTTGCCTCTAAGCCTTCTTTTCTTTGTCCTGGTGCTGGATTGAAATGTGGTATGATTATTCTCATCTATAAGAGCAGAGGTGATTCTTTGGAGCTGTAATACCCCACTTAGCCTTGTTAATGTTGACAGCACACCAGAACTGGCTGGGATTTCTTTGCTTTTGATACACAGGGGGTTTCAGTCACGTTTGGCTTTCAGCTCCATGAAGGTCTTGGCTTGAAAAGCTCTGGCTGCATAGAGCAGTGGTTATTTGGAGTATCCCAGCTGAAGCATGAGCATTCCCACAAGGAGCAGCAGCTCAGTGCCCTGCTGCTCGTGCCCTGCTTTGTCCCTGACCCATTACAGGACTTTGCTGAAGATCTTCATGTAATTACTTAGTTTCTTAAACAAAGTGTGAAAAATGCACATTTTATGATTGGATTTTCTTAAATATTAAAATGAATATTATATGTGTTAGAAAGTAGTGCTGTGTTAATTCTCTTAAGTACCGTGTTAAATATAGTTTTAGCTTATAACNTAATGAGTGTCCTTTTCTGGGCTTATGCTGCCCAGAAAAAGGCACCCAGACATCTGTAACCCTTTGTTTCTATTGTCTCATATTGTCCTAATTCAAATTGTCCAAATTATTATTACTCTAATTGTATTACTATTTTTATAACCATTTTATTACTATTAAACCTACAAATTTTTTTTAAAAAGTGATTGGCGTTTTTCACACAAAGGAAAATTAAAACCTGAAAATCTGGGACAGGAAGAAGCGTGCATGTGTGCCACATATGTGTCAAGTATTACTACCTGACCACAAGCGAGGGTCTTGTAGTCCCTTGGAGTGTGCTGGGGTGGTTGAGCCTTCATCCCCAGCAAGCGCAGTGTGTGTGTGTCCTGCGTAGCACTTGAGGCCGAGGGCAGGGCTGTCACACCCGCGGCCCCGCGTTTTCCCCTCGTAGCACTTGAGGCCAAGGGCAGGGCTGTCACACCCGAGGCCTCCCGTTTCCCCTCAGCGAAACGAGCAGTGCCCGGCAGCGCAGCTCCTCCGGCCCCGCTGCCGCCGCCCGCGCCCGCCATGTTGGGAAGCGCGCGCAGCGCCATCTTGTGGCCTCTCAGGGCCGGCGGGGGGAGCCGGGCGGGGGGGACGCGGCACCGGCTGAGGGGGACGTTGTCCTTCTTGTTATGGCGAGAAATACAAACTTTTCAAAGTGTTGTAGGGCCGCCTGATTCTCGGCACAGCAAGCAGCAGTTTCAGTAGCCCACCTGTGATGCCTCCCTGTGCCGGGTGGTGAGGGGGATTTTCGGGTGTCTCAATGAGCCCCAGCTCCTTCCCAGCCTGTGGGAAGGCACCTTCCCGGTGGAAACCCATAAGCAGCAAAGAACTGCTGCTCACGCTAGAACACACCGGTTGTCAAACGTGTGAAAAACCACGGTGATAAATATGCACCGTTCCTGTTCATGGCGATCCTGCACTCAACTCCTCCTAAATGAGAGATGAATACACAGGTCTCAGCGTTTCACCGAGATTTAAAAACCTCAGGGGCCTTTCTTTCACCTAGCCTGGCCCGTGATAAGGTGTTTAATGGTAAAATGTTGAATTGGAAGTGAATATTGGGGGGAAACAACCTATTGGCCAGCTTCCATCATTGTTCAAATGCGGGTGGCAGTCAGGAGTGTCACCCTGGTGCTGGTGGAGCAAGCTGACTTAGCCCGGGTTGGAACAGGCTTCCCCCACTGGCATGCACAGAGCACCTCAGGAAACGCTGGACACAAAGCTCGTACACCTTTTGAGGCCTTACATAGCCTTTGGAGCTGGATTTAAACTGAATGAGATTGCCTGGAGTAGGATAGAGAGCAGAGTGGGATCAGTCACGGTTTTAGGTATTGACCTGTTTGTCACATCGAACATCATCCTCTGGGGAGTCTCACTTTATCTGCCTTCTTGCTAAAGCTCTCAAAAAAGAGTCATTCAAGCCTTTTTACAATCTATTTTCCTATGTCATTAAATGAAAACTTTTCAGAGACAGTGTATATTCATTATGTTACAAACATTGATCAAAACATCTAGGTTTCTACAGGTTTATGCCATACATTTAGGTGCCAGTAAACATTTGAACATGTAGCTCCTAGTGTTTATCTCTTTCTTCCCCCTTATAATTTTCTTTGTGCTGGTAAATTAAGCAGTTATCCAGTTATTGTTGCTATTTAGTAAAATGTGGGTAGGGTGAAAGCAACAAGCAATCTATCACAAATTCTATGGCATTCACTTGACATTTTAACTACTTAAAAGTAGTTAAAAATCACTTCTAGGAGGTAAAGCAGTACAAGGTCTGTGTGTGAGCCCCACCTAAGCCATGAACATTCAGGAGTGAAGAGAGCTTATTTTCACAAGGTTCTAATAAGCCTAGGTGGCTTGACTGTAGGCTATCCATGGTTTGTATCACTTGTACACCAGACCCTCCCACACCAGACTAGAAAAGGATTTTAATCTATTGGTGAGGGACCTCAGGATATGCCCCCTTATAAATGCTGTGTGTTACTGTAACTGCAATTTTATTCTGGGGGTAAATTAAATGACAGTATCATTGACAATTTGTCTAGGGCTTTACAATTTTTTCTTTTGACTTGAACTGGGATGTAAATTAAGCTTCAAACTCTGCTTTTCTGCTCACAATCTGCCTAATCAAAGAAGGAGATTCTCCTGAACATTTCAATGCCCAAGTTGCTGGTGGGAGTCCCTGATAGATTTCTCTTTTAAATTTAGCATAGCCCAGAATAGTAACTCTTACATAACATATACAGAGCAAATATGGGACTTGCTATCATTTCAGTGAGAGACTGCAGATTTCCTGCTGAATAACTAAGGCAGACAGCGTTAGAGTCATGCCTCAAATACAAATCCTGAGCAAATAAGCTTATTCTTACAAAGCAAGGGATAATATTTCTTGTACGTATCAGAATAGAGCTGACAACCAAATGGACTGTGACAGATCCCAGCTCCTCTCATGTGTCTGTGCATGGCATTGTGGCCTCTGATTACCTCAAATCTTGCAGATGCATTGGACTCCCTGTTCCTGGGGCTAAAGAGAGACTGCAGGGCAAGAACTTGCACTCCATTGTCCACAGGACACTGGGACTACTTAGGAAGGGGAGCTCTTAGGCAAATAAGATCTCTGCTTATTCACAGCTAGCTGGCTATCTGTGGGGCATGTACTCTTCCATGCAACCCATGTCTCAGATGGGAGGTCTCAAAGGAGCAAAGGCCAGGAACTAGACCTTTCTGGCATTGTATAAAATAAATAAAATAGACCTTCAATCAATTTTCTCCTCCTCCTGCCTTTTGTTTTCCGCAGCTTAACACCTTCCCTAACAGTGAACCACAGAGCAATTGCAGAGGCGGTACATTACATGTATGTGTCACACACATAATTGATCCCTGCCGTGTGTTCCAGGGGTGAGTCTGTGAAATACTGCATCCTCTGAGTGCTCTCTGCCTCTTCAGGCTGCCAGCCTCTAAGGACTGTAGCTTTCTGAGCTGGGTAGGAGTCAGCTGTTCCAGTAGCAGGACATCCAGGTGCTGCAGCATCCCAGAGTTGCTCCAGCACTGTTAGACAGGACGTTGCAGCAAGGACCTTCACGGTACCTGGTAAGATGGTATTAGTCACGTGAACTTTCGACAAAATTTCATTTCACTGGGATGTACAGGTACAGAGTCTTAGAATTGCTAGCAGCTTGTATATAAAGTACAGGCTGGACAGAATTTGTCCCTGTGTTCTGTGACAAGATTATTTACACAGAGGAATTTGCTTAGCAAAGAAACCTGATGGACACACACACATGTCAAATAAGCAATTGCCCCCATACTCATAGACTTATGGAGATCAATCATACTGACCTATAGTCCCTGCCATTTCCTGAATTGATTTGTAAATAAAAAACCAAACAGGAAAGGCATTAAGTCATTATTAGATTTGCCTTGGTTTTGCCTTGATAATTTTTGATCTGATAAGAAATATCCCCCCCGCTGATTTGGTAAGGTAACCTTTTCTTGTCAGTATAAGTGGTGGTGCAGACAAAGCAGTGGAGTCTGAAAACCAGTTCATTGCACAGAGGAAATGGATCAGTTTCATTAGAGGGATGATGTTGCACCAGTTTAACTCTGTGTTCCCTTTAAACCTTCCTGATCCTGATCCTGGTGCAGAGTATGTAGGTACACACACTGCCACACTCGTTGAACTAAGGAAATGTGCTGCAATACTTGTTAGCTAAATCATTACAGCCCTTCTGTGAATATTTAAATGTGGCATTTATCCACCCCTCAGACTGACAGCAATGCACTGATCCTGCATTCTGGTGTCAGGAGCTAGTCTGTGACTCTTTTCTATGCTGATAGAAAAGGCTGGGGATTTAACATGTGTGGTGTTTTCCTTCCTGCTTGCTGCCCATGGACTCTAGGTTCTCTGGACCCATAGAAGGCAGCAGTGACTGGAAGGGTAGCTTGAATGCCCCACATTGTCATTCATAGCCACAGGTATCCTTTTTCTGCTCCCACAGAATCACAGAACTCAGAGTGTCTAGATTCTGTGCTTTTATTCAGTGTCATGATTGCTGGTCAAAATACAATTTCCATAAGGAGTTAAAAAAAAATCAGAGCCTTTGTGCATGCAAAGATTGCAATAAACCCCATGGGAAGGAAGACTCAAAAAAACTAGAGGTGAGTGATCTAGTGTGTTACGAATATCTGAAACTCTTGCTACAATTTGTGCATGTATCTGCATATTTTTAACAGTGAAGGGTAGTTGGGTTTACTGAATTCCCTGTTGCTCATAATTTCTGTGACAAGAAAGGATATCTTCCTAGAAGCTTGACTACTTTTCAGAGGAGAGCTCTGGACTTTAAATAGGAATTCCTGGATTACTTTGGTCAGTTGTCTGAAAGAAATCAGACTAGAACATCATAATTGATATATGTGAATTTAAATTCTTTGAAACTGAGGTTTTGTTTCAGTAGCACAGGTGAACAGTGCTACTTAAAGGGAGTTTAATCTCATGTGTCCATGGAAGACTGTTATACATCTGCTGGCAGGCAGGCTCCAGCAGGAACTCCATCATGCCAGTCTCTGGCAGCCTGGGTCTTACTTTGGAAAACTGTCGAAAGCCAATGGTTTAGGCTATAAATCAGCACTAAACTCTACAATCCCAATGCAGTGGTTTAATTTAAAATAAAAATAACTTGATTAAAGGGATTAGATTAGAAGCAGGATTTAAAAGTAGTCATGTAGGAGACATTTAAATAAGACAAATACCTTTTATGAGACACAGTACATAATTCAATAAATATTTAAATAAAACACTTATGTTGAAGGTTTTGCCAGAAAACCCTTGGAGAATTGTTGGTTTAATCAGGTTCTTACTGGTGCTATATCTGCCTTTAAGAAGAGTTTCAGTTCTCTCACATGTCCTGGCAGGGGCCAGATAAACACCTTGGGATACTCCTGCTGTGCTAAGGTCACCTTTATGCAGACATACATCACAATGCTCTACTTAGCAGCATCAGAACAGGACTTAAATGATGCATAAATCTTGAGCTCTTCAGGAGTTATTTTCACCCTCTCTGTACAAGAAGAAAAGCAAGTAGTTCCTTTAATCCTGTGTGGCTTCTGTATTAAAATAAGCCTTGATATTAATCCCTGGCTATCTGGATTTAAACTGACATATATACTACAGCTTCAAATACCAGAACATTTGAGTCACAAATGTGCCTTTAAACGCAGAGCATTTATGTGTTTAATCACACCAAAGGACTGAAAAGTCATTATGTTCCCAGTGTTTCCCAATACTGTACTGGGTTCCTTCAAAACCCAGGCAGTTTTCCTGACTTTATTCCCTTTTGCTGCAGTGTTCTTGGTGTTCCCCACAGTGATTTGAAAAAAACATGTTGAGCAAGGTAAGTGTCACAGAGCAGTATATCACGGTTGTATTGGCATCGTGTGTAAATTCAACTACACAACTTACAAACTGGAGTTTGTATTGGAATTTCACAAAAGGCAGGTGGCTTCACTTGTATGT
>WBNQ01064857.1:0-17297 GCA_013401375.1 Spizella passerina | reverse complement strand
GGGGGGAGCCCGGCCCGGCCCCCCCGGCCCCGCGCCCGCCGTCCCGGAGGTGCCGATCGGTGAGTGCGGGCGGCCCGTCCCGCTCGCCCCCCGCTCCCGCCGGCCGGGCCCGGCGCGCTTCCCTCCCTCCCCCTGGGCATCGGGCCTGGGCCTTCCCCTTGTCCAGCCCCCGCCGCGCGGGGGGCGGCGGCGGCTGCCGGTGCCGGCGCGGGGGAACAAAACCGGCGGGGCCGCGCACGGGAGGGAAGAGGGAGAGGGGAGGCGGCGAGGGAGAGCGCCCGGAGGGGCGGGATGAATGGGCGGGCGGCGTGGCCCCCGGCCCCGGGGATGCGGCCCCCGGGAGGGCCGGGCAGCGGGGAGCCGGCGGCCCCGGGAAAGCCGAGCCCGCAGGCACCCCCTTCCCGCAGGAAAGTTAAAGTGATGCCGGCGGAGCCAGGAGCGGGAGGAGCGCGCTGCCGGTCTGCTGTCCTGGGATAGCGAGTTCGGCACGGGACGTGTCCCCGCCGGGACCGGGCCCTTCCCCGGTGACAGAAATAGCTGCCGGGAGCGGCGGCGTCGCACGTGGGAGCAGAGAAGCAGGTGCAGAGGGATGGCTCACCGCAGTTCGGGAGAGCACGTCCTGTGAGGAGCGGCTCAGGGAGCTGGGGGTGTTCGCCTGCAGAGGAGGAGGCTCGGGGGGACCTGACCGCTCTCTGCAGCCACGGGAAAGGAAGGTATAGCCAGGTGGGGATCGGCCTCTCCTCCCGGGCAACAAGTGACAGGACGAGAGGACATAATCTTAAACGGCAGCAAGGGACGCTTAGATTGGACATTAGGAAGAATTTCTTCACTGTGAAAGTGAAAGACATTGGAATGGACTGTCCAGAGTAGTGTTGGAGTCGCTGTCCCTGGAGGTGTTTAAGGAAAGACTGGACGTGGCACTGAGTGCCATGGTCTGCTTGACAAGGTGGTGTTCAGTCACAGGTTGGAGCTCGATCATCTCAGAGGTCTTTTCCAACCTCAATGATTCTATGAATTTTTTGCAAATGAGGAATATAGGAACTTTGGATTTCACATTTCTCATCTGTAATCTTCCCTTGAACCGCATGTTCTTTCAGGGTAGTGTAAATGGAATTCTTAGCATGTTACCAAGTTTCACAGCCTTAATTCGGTTCTTGACTAGATTGCAATGCTCTAGTAGCACTTCGTTAGCTCAGGTACAGCACTGCGGCAATAAGGTTTTTGGGGCCATTTTTTGGAAGCCAACTGGAAGTGGTATTGGAACTTGGAGTTAGAAAGCTGTAGAAGCAGTACATGGAATTAATTTCTTCAGTCTTGAATCTGTCAAAGGTACATTGATTTTACTCTGCAATTTAGACTGTTGTTAGATCTTTTGTTAAGAACTAATGTTGTGTAGACTTGTCATTCTCTTAACAAAGATTGAAATATTGCAAAACTGTTGCAGTTTTGGGTGCTTTGTTTTTCTTAAGTCATCTGTCTGTGCATCAAGCATTGTCACTTTGTAGATTTCCACTGCCTTGAACCTTTCCTGGAAACATGGAACTTCATAATGCCGCGTTTCCTGCCTGGATCTGGTGCCTCCCATGTTCTTAGCATATCTTGCTGTTTCAGTGGCTGGTTGGGTTGGAGTGTTTGTGCCTTGTGTAGCTGTGAAATTTTCAAGACCTTGTTCAGCAGCTGTTGCTGGTGGAACTGGCTGGTAGCTGGGAGTTCAGATGTGAGGTTGTGGTCAGATACTGTGGACACTTGTGGACTAGCAGGAGCACAGGACTGCTGTCTTGTTCCCAGTGTCTTGGAAGTGATGCCCTTACCTGCCTAGTGCCTTGCAGAGTGCCTGCTCTGCCCCACTGTGGGGTGTTTGTGTGCAGCTTCCTCTGGGAGCTAAACTTCTCTTTGTCAGTCACAACACAGGGATGTAGCTTCAAGAGAAGCATCATGCTGCCACCAGACTGCCATTCATTTTTTGGCACTGCAAGAATGTGTAATTTTTCCTTTTGCTTAAACCCAGCAAAACTCTGGATCTGTTCCTTCTAGCAGAGGCAATGATGCTGCTGTATCTCGCTTACTCAGATTTCTTTTGCTGGGAACAAATTTGCCATTGACTCTCCTCACTGACAGAGGGTCATGACTGAACTGTTTGTCTGGAAGAAACTTCCAAGGCTGACGAAAATCAACAGTGATCCTTCCTGTGCAGTGACTGGTGTAGGGGATCTTATGTGTGGTTGTAGTGCATTGCAGAAAATCACAGAGCTTTTCTTCTGGATCATTTTCTCAGCTGTGTTGGCGTCATTAAAGTATGTTGCGTGTTCTCTCTCTGCTTGTGTTTCACCAAGGTTGATTGTTCATTGAGAGGAAAAGAGTTATAGATTTTTCTGCCACTGAGAACCAAGACAATCTGATTTTGAACAATGATGTGGCAGACTACTTGTTGCCGTGCTCTGAATTTCTTCATGTAATGTTAAAAGAAATCTAATTTTCTGTGCTCACAGACAGTCTAGATCTTTAGCTTTGAGCCCTTTGTTGCTTCCCTTGGACAGTCACAGCTTATCTTCAGTAGAGGAAAAATACAGGTATATATTAACTGTTGCAATGCTAAGTGTAGAATGTGTTTATTAAAAATCACCAGGAATGATTGGAGGACTTGTAGCTATGACATTGGAATGGAGTTAAAAAGTAGAGATACCTTGTTTGCTGCCAGAGTCATGTTGTGCCAACCAGCACAATCCATGCCAACTTGCATGGATTCCTTGTTATACGTAGGGATCTCCTCTTCATTTTCCTCTTTTCTTCCATGGGGAGGTTTTTGAGGGGCTGTAGGAAGTATGGCTTAATCTTAAGTGGGATCCTGGTGGAAGATGGGATATGGAAACCGTGAACCGTCTCAGACATGACTGGATGTGTTGGCTGGGAAGACATCAGGAGGTCTCTCCTCTCTGTGCATTAACTTAGGATGCTCCTATTGCTCAGTTTAACATGAACTCAGCAGAAACTTCTGATGCTGTTTGACTCCACTCTGTGGCTGCCTTGCGACACTCATAACCAACTTTTGGTTGAATTTGTGGTTAACTTGCTGCCTCTGATTTCCTGGATACTTCTTCTTTCTGCCAGATCATGACTATAGCCTCTTGGCTGCTAAGAGCAAATCAAGAAAAGCAGTGATGGTTTTTCATTTCTCAGGTAGATACTTGCCCTCATTACCAATCCTTTTCCCATGCTGTTTTTCTGTTGTTCCTCTGGTGGAGGAGATTATGGCCAGAACTGCAATGTAGGGGACAGGAACTGGTGTAAGGATTTTCAGCATCTCAGTGGAGGGAGGAGAAAGTTGGTGGTAGGAACCTCTGTTTGTAGGGTCTAAATATGCCTGGAAGAAGAGGGGTTGGGAGAGGTGGCTGATGGAGCTGCAGTAGGGACTGGTGGTCCCACTGCTGAGATTTGTGTCTCTTCAGGCACTTTTAAACTGAGTGATGGACATTGATCTGTGTCACTTCAAGTCAGCTAAGAGCTGGGTTGGTACTGATGCTGTTACTGTGCTTGACATCTGAGGACATAGTGAGCTTTTAGCCAGAAGCACTTACCTGTTCAGGTAGATTTCAGTGGGAAATGTCATGTCTTAGGAAGACTCTGAATGAGTCTTGGCTGCCTTAAGTTAAAATTTAGTATTGCAAGCCCCAGAATCTTAGTTGAATCACAGAATTTTGTCTTGCAGGCAGGATGTGGATGCAGAACAGGCATAAATGCTGGGCTTCAGGCTTCTGCTTTGGTTGTGGTGTGTTCTGTTTGGCTGCATGTGTATTTGTTTTCTCAGTGTTGCAGCCATGGAAAGTGAGAAAAGTAGGAGGGAATGTAGAAAGAGCAATTAAAGAATGTGTTGTGCTTTGTAGTGTTACAGTAGCATGCAGCACAGCCTCAGTTATAGCCACTGCTGCACTGCACATCCTGTTACCTGAGAGTTTGAATAGGAGAATGCTCAGGTGTCCTTTTTACAAAACAGTTATGGCCTGGCAGAGTGTTCAGCTAAACAAAGTGGCCTGGGGCCTGCACAGCAGTTATTTGTACTTGCAGAGGTGGCAGCTTCTTTGTCCTCCTAGGAGTATTCAAGAAGTCCTGAGAGATACTCCAGTGACCATCTGTCTTCTGCTTTGTTTAATGGAGAAGCTGTTGCTCATGACAACTTGATCTTTGTCCTGAAATTCATGCTTTTCCTCAAAGAGCTTCAGAGCACTAGAATGATGTGATTTAGTGTTTGGTCCAGGTCTCTGCAGTGCACATGGAGCACCCTGACAAAATCACACCATTTATTTAATAAAACCTTTTTATGGGTTGGATTTGCAGCAGCACATTCCCTTTAATGTCTGTAACAATGCATTTACACAGAGGGATCATGGTCCATCTCTTTCAGTGTTGCCAAAAGGATGCTGCTGAGCACAGATTACATCACAGCTCATGCAGGACCAAGGCCATGGGGACCTGGTTACTGAGCATGGTTACCTGGTTACTATGGTTTCTAGGCTGGCTGGCTCTGCTGGTGTGGGGCTCTTTAGAAAACAGTGACATGTTGTTCCTTGCACTTTCACCCAGCTAGGCAAGCCAGGATGCAGTGCAGAACAAGTTTTGATGCAGGAGCTGGTGGCAAAGAGCAGTGTGAAGCAGAGTCCTCTGTGTGAGAAACCTGAGTACAGAGGAGGACAGCAACCAAAACCATGTAGAGACAGTGGCACTGGAGCTCAATATTGAGAAGGAATCTGGAGGGATTGACAGGAAAATCTTTCAAACTAGCTATTTAAATCTGTGCTAAGTGAACCAGCAACATCTCAAGAGTTTATTCTTCCAGAAGTGTTTCAACAAATTTAAATTGACAAGATGAGTTAGCAGGGACTCAGTGCTGTTTGTTACTGATCTCAGTAAGTATTCTGAAACTAGATTTACTATTCCATGGGCTTGTAGCCTAAGGTGCTGCAATAACCAAGAGTTGTCTTGCTCAGTAGGGTGCCTCAATTAAGTAGAGATTTCAGCAGAAGAGGCAGTTACTTCAGTGACTGGCAGGTACAGTGGGTTGAGTTACAAAACTAAGAATGGTGAGTGATGGCGATATGACACAAAGTGCCCTCAGCTCTTTAATGTTATTTCTTACGCAAAAGGCTTGACTGTCAAGACTTTTGGATGTCTGGATTGTGCCTGTAACTTCTTTAGTTCCAAAATAATCTCATGGCCAAAAAAGCTTAGCATCAATGTAGACAATTTGTGGAATTTGGGAACTACTGACTTTTTCTAACTGTTGTATTTGGAAAGAAAGTGGGATTTTTCATCATAAAGTAAGGTAGAACTGAATAAAAGAAGAGGATGGGGGCATGGGGTGAAGTGTATTACAGTGAATAACAAAGAACTGCAGCAAGGGCAACAGGTGATGTGAAGAGCTGGGAAATTATGAAGAGAGTAGAAGAGATTGTCTGGTAAACTTTGTTATAAACTGTGATAAATTCAAATTAGAAAAGCCCCTTTTTTATTTTCTGTGAAAAGAAAATGGGTTATTCAGGATTACAACCAATTTTGGAATTGACAAATTCCCTTTCAAGTCTAAAAATATGATTGCTGCAGTGCATCTTCATTATCCTAATTATGTTCTGCTGTGATTTGGTTAAAAAAACCCCAAAACCTTTTTATTTCGCTCATATCAGCAATTCAGAAATTTTTGCTTTCAAATTTAAATTTTTCTTTCCCCCCACTGTCCTGAATCCAGCAAACAAAATATAAAGTAGTTCATAAAGATTTGGAAGTCTTTTAGAGTACTAAGACATGGTGTGCTGTGGGTTTTTACAATTGGCAAGTTATTTTCTGTTGAAGAGATACAGCCCACTGAGCACTGCTGTCATCTTTGTTTTGTTTTCATCTTTTACAGACATAAAAAATTTCTTATAAGATGTTGGGAAGTGTTTTAGGTCAACACCAAATGTGGTGTGGGGTACAATTTGGGGTGTCTTTTGTATGGCTGCCAGCAGTGCTGGGAAACTGCACCTTATACCCCAAAGGCCCTTCCCCTTCAGTGCCAATGGAGCAGAGTAATTACTTCTCATTTGTAGCTAGGCTGTGGTCGGGTGCTGTTCATTTGCCTCATGGTT
Organism: Spizella passerina; assembly: GCA_013401375.1. Taxonomy (NCBI): domain Eukaryota; kingdom Metazoa; phylum Chordata; class Aves; order Passeriformes; family Passerellidae; genus Spizella; species Spizella passerina. The sequence continues at coordinate 11,181 of WBNQ01064857.1, read as the reverse complement.
GTAAAGCAGGTTCCTTCTTAAAGCTCCATATGTGGTTCCACCGTGCTGCCCAAATGGAAATCTACCTGTTCCTGTGGCTTAATGTGATGTGTGGATGCACAGTGCACGCAGAGGAGTTGCTCCATAAGCAGCTGAGCTAGTGAACCTGTATTTCTTAAGGATTTGTGCCCTCCTGCTCCTCAGCCAGTCCTTCTTTCCTGGTTTTTTGCTGTATCCATCTCATCCTTTAGCAGCACTGCTAATTTGCTTTCATTCTGTCTCTACCCCAAGCCCAAAGCAACTCACTGCTGTAGTATTTTGAATTCCTTCCCCTTTTCCGTAATTAAAGCTGAATCAGATACTGCTTGCTCTGAATGTTTCAAGACTTTTTGTGGAGAGGCTAAACAGAAGAAGTTGCTGCTAAGTGACATATTCTGCCTCAGTGGAGGCATTGCTTGCATTCTCTAGTTCCTTATTTTCATGAAAGGTGTAGAAATGCAAAGTAAGGCTGGATTCTTTGTCCAGTTTGATTGGCATTGACTGTGGGGCAATGTGTTTGTATAAGCCTCATTTCCATAAGAAACCAGGGGGAAAATGCTTTAGGAATAAATTAAGAAAACTTACTTTGAATGCATATTTTCAGACTTGTTAGTCTTATATATATTTAGACAGGTAAAATTAATGTAGAAATTAAACAACAATTTTGAGTGTTTTGAAGCAGTGTGTTTTACAACACCCCCCAAAATTAGGCTGATAGCTTAGCATGATTAATCATGTAACAACTGTTTAATTTCAACCTACAAGGAAGAAGTGTGCTCATTTCACTTAAATGTCCTTTTTACCTTCCACTTTATGTCAGTATAACTTGCAGACTATGGCTAGACTTGGTTTTCTGCTTATTGCAGTAGCTAATCTGGTTAAATTCTTTTGGAAATAGGGGGATCTAGCCAAATCATTAAAAACTATTTATGTTGGGGGGGGAGGTGGTTGGTTTTTGAGATTTTTTTGNTATTTGGATTTTTTGTTGTTGTTATTTTGTGGGTTTTCTAAGTCTTGTAAAAAACATTAATTTTGAGAAATTTCCATCTCTGGAGTAAGGAAAACAATGTTCTGGATACAGTGGACTGTTAACTACCAACTGGGAAAAAAAAACCTGCTGTTTTTCTTAAATAGTATTTTTGTTGTTATTGGGGCAACAGATGAAATAATGGAACAGGAGAAGTCCTCATAATAGATGAAGCTTTTATGATCAGTGTTATTTTTTATCATATAATTAGTGAAAGGAAGCCAGTATTTAACAGATGAAAGCAGCCTAGGCTTTAGACTGCTGTTTTCTTGAATTTTAGTTTGGTCTTTGTCAAAAATGGATGATTTGTTTTGAAATTTAATGGTGAAGATGCATTTTTTAAATGGCCTTATCTCAGTGGCAGTGTTTCAACTACTTTCCAAAGTACTTTTTGGTTTCAGTTTACATGTATAATGTAAATAATACAATGTCAATAAAAGCGTATCAAAAATGGGAAGAGAAGACAATGGAGAAAACAAGTCACATTTATCAAGTGAAATTCAAACTGTTCTTCATCACCTGGGGTTTTTTATCATTTACTTCCAGGTTTTTTACATAGGTAGGAAGGCCTACTGTTAAATATAAGCTTTATTTTTTCAAGTTTTACTGATGCAAAATGACTTTCAGGAGTTGGTGACATTTATGTTTGGATTTCTCTATGAAGTAGTCAGTACCTGTGCTTTCTGAAAAGGGAGTGGGGGTGAGCAGGGAAAAGCCCATGTGGTTATTTAGGAGTGACAGAGTTGAAATTAACATGAAAGGATAACTATACAGATCTTTTTCCTTTATTGCAGGAACTGAAAAATCCTCTTTAAAAGGTGCACTGCTGTGGGGACTGTTACTGCCTATAGAAAAATGGACATGCTGCAGATACTACGTAAAACCACAGAGCGCTTGGAATGTGACTACTGCAGCTTCAGGGGAACTGACTATGAGAACATACAAATTCATATGGGCACCGTTCACCCAGAGTGTTGTGATGAAATGGATGCTGCTGGTTTGGGCAAACTTATATTTTATCAAAAAAGCGCAAAACTGTTTCACTGCCATAAATGTTTCTTTACCAGCAAGATGTATTGCAACGTATATTATCACATCAAAGCACAGCATGCAGCACCTGAGAAGTGGAACGAAGAGCAGAAAGAACAACAGGTAGAAGGAGATTCAGATTCGTCCAAGAAAAATGTCACATTGGAGCCACAGAAACCTACCCTTTCCCCTGAGTCAGGCAAACCTGCCCTGTCTCCTGAACTCCCCAAATCAGAACCTGTTGTTTCCCCCAAGCTTCAGAAATCATCTGTGTCTCCAGAGCCCCAGAAGTCTGCTCAGGTGACTTCCCCAGAGCCAGAGAAGTCAGTCCAGACTGTGTCCCCAGATCCAGAAAAGTCAGCCCAGGCCACATCTCCCAGTCCAGAGAAGTTAGCCTCATCTGTGTCCCCTGACCCACAGAAGCCATCTCCTGCCGTGTCTCCTGACCCACAGAAGCCATCTCCTGTTGTGTCTCCTGACCCACAGAAGCCACCTCCTGCCGTGTCCCCCGACCCACAGAAGCCAGCCCCGGCCGTGTCGCCAGAGCCCCGTCGGCACTCCCCAGCAACGTCTCCAGAGCCCCGCCGGCATTCCCCTGCCATATCACCTGAGCCCCGGCGCCATTCTCCTGCTGTGTCTCCAGAGCCCCGCAGATACTCCCCAGCTGTGTCACCAGAGCCAAAGAAACCTCCTCCAGCAGCGTCCCCTGAGCCACGGAGGTACGCCCCAGCCGTGTCTCCTGAGCCACGCAGGCATCCCTCCCAAATGCGTCGGCCCGCTTCTGCTTCTTCTCCGGAGAGCCGGAGGCCTGCTTCTGCGGTTTCACCGGAGTCGTGGAGACCTGGCCCAACTGTTTCCCCTGAGCCCTGGAGGGCTTCACCTCATGAAGTGCAGAAGTCTTCCACAGTTTCTCCCTGGGCTTCAAAGCCTGCCATGTCGGTGTCTGTGGAATCCCGGAGGTCTGCCCCCGAGTCCCGAAGGCCTGGTTCGGTTGTGTTGACAGAACCTAGGAGGCTTGTTTCTGATTCCTGTAAGTCTACGTCCTTTTCTGAATCCCAGAAGTCTACTCTTGTTTCTTCTGAGCCGTGGAAACCCATCTCATCTGTTTACCCTGAAGGCTGGAAACCCGTTCTGTCCCCTGACACATGGAAGCATTCTCCCCCTGTTTCTCCTGAGCTTCGAAAGTCCAGTCACACTGTTTCCTCTGACTCTTGGAAGCCTTCTTTCTTTCCTGAGGTCCGTAAGCCAGGTGTTTCAGTATCTCCTGAATCTTGGAAACTCTCTGAGTCACGGAAATCAATGTATTTTTCTGAAACTCAGAAATCCACCTCTGCTGCTTCATCTGAGGTTCAGAAACGGGCTCATTTCCCTGAGCCTCGGAAAAGAGTGTTGTTCCCAGAGACTCGTAAATCTAATCCTACTGCCTCTACTGATGTCCAGAAACGTGCTGTCTTCTCTGAGCCCCAGAATCAGACGTCTACTTCTGCTGTTTCTAGTGAAGGTCAAAAACAAGCTCTGTGTTCTGAAGCCCAAAAATCCGCTCTTGTTTCTTCTGAAGTCCAGAAGCATGGCCTGTTTTCTGAAGCCCAAAAACTCACTTCCATTTCCTCTGAAGTTCAGGAGTCTACTTCCTTTCTAGAGTCTCAGAAATCCACATCTCCTGAAGTTCAAAAACACGGCCTCTTTACTGAGTCCCAGAAACCTACTCCTGTTTCTCCTGAGACACTCAAGCAAGCTGTTTTCACAGACTGCCAGAAATCTGCTGTTTCCCCTGATGTTCAAAAGCATGCTGTATTTTCTGAGATGCAGAAGCCTGCTGCTGCTCTATCCTCTGATGTCCAGAGACATGCTGAAACTACTGTACCTTCTGAAATCCAGAAGAACATCCTGTTTTCCGAGCCTCACAAGTCTGCTTCGGGCTTTTTCTCTGAGCCCCAAACGCCTAGTGAGTCTGGTGAGAGTGACTTTCTCTCTCACAGTTTAGATGATCAGAAACCACTGGATGATTTATTCTCACAGGATGAACAGTCAATATTAGCCAAAGAATCACCTGAACACATGTTATATTCATGCCCAAAAAAGAAGCCCAAGAAGGAAAACCAGGAGAACTCAGATTCTGAACTAAATAGCAGTGAGTGTGGAAAACCAGTGGTGGACTCAATGGAGATAAAGGAACAAGAATCCAACAGTGACCAAGAGCAGTATGATATGGAGTCATCTGATTACAGCAAAGAGAGCAAAATGGATGCAACTACTCCTACGCAGCCACCGTGTGTGCTTCAGTTTACTGAAGAGAAAGAGGCTTTCATCTCTGAGGAAGAAATAGCAAAATACATGAAGCGTGGCAAGGGAAAGTATTACTGCAAAATCTGTTGCTGTCGTGCAATGAAAAAAGGTGCTGTCTTGCACCATTTAGTTAACAAGCATAATGTTCAAAGCCCATACAAATGTAAAATATGTGGCAAAGCTTTTCTCTTGGAGTCTCTTCTTAAAAATCATGTTGCTGCTCATGGTCAAAGTCTGTTGAAGTGTCCCCGTTGTAATTTTGAATCAAATTTTCCCCGAGGCTTTAAAAAACATTTAACCCATTGCCAAAGCCGTCATAGTGATGATACACCTAAAAAACACTTGGACAGCCTTGAACCACTTGAAGAACAAATTTAATCTGTTTTTTTTTTCCTTGTGCTAGGAAAGCTGAATTTACAAAGTGTTCAAAAGTGTTACTGTATGTTAACCGAGTAGTTTAGCTGATCTGACAAGTCAGAAGATGCATGGTTTATTGTACTATGTTTAACTTGTCTTATAGCTGTATTACTGAAAAGATTTACTTTTAAAAGTAATTTTAAATGCGTGTTCATGTCTTTGTATTACCCATCAGTAGAGTCATATTTTATTTTTCAGATGTACTATGTTTTTGAAACCAAAATGGATACAAATTAGTTTTGTAAAGATTTGTAAAACATATAGGCAATTAAGGACTGGAGTGGCAAGCAATCTGTATTTTCCTGTGAAGACAACTTCTTTTTTCACATTTGTTAAATGTGGTATTTTTAAAAACGTTTTTATCGAGTTCTCAAATCAAATTCTCATTAAATTGAATGTGAATGAGCAAGAATATGAGGAACTACCAATATTCCTGATAGGAATACGAGGAACTACCAATATTCCTGGAATAATTCTGCCCTGGGGTAATTGAGTGTATAGACATTTGCTGGAAATTTATTGCACTCAGTTCTCTGACTTGTCTCAGATTTAGAAGCATCAAGGTACTTATTTTGTGATTCTGTATTTTGGCCATGTTTTAATCATTTACTAATATACATTAAATTGATAGATTAACGTCAGACTATGTATAGCTCAACACTTTCTCTTGATGATCCAGATGTTTGTAATGTCAGACGACCCCTAAATTTCCTGTATTTGGTGAAATGTTATGCTTTAATGTTTTAACAATAAAAAGAAACCCAACCTGGTGTTTGCCATAATTTTTTTTTGTTCAAGTCAAGAAGGAAACCTTTGTGTTCAGCATAGTATCTTTTAAGTATCTTTGGCAACAAGAGATGCAAAAGTACCTAGGAGGTCTGCTTTGGAAGCTTCAACTTCGCAGTCATCAGCCTCAGTCATCACTCAGCAAGGTTAGTCTAAATTTTCCATCTCTTTCAGAAGAACATGTCAGATGAACATGAAAAAAAAGGAAAACAAGAATTTATATTTATGCACTGTAATTTAGGATGCTGGCGTTTGTGTGATCTGTATATTATTTGTTGAAAACATCTAAGTACTTTATAATTCAGAAGGAATGCAGATTTTATGTGGAGGCAGCAGAAGGAAGAAGGAGTTCCTCTCCAGCTGAATTATGCTTAGACAAGCTGTTTTAAATATGGGTTTAGGATATGAAGGTGTTAGTGTTAAATTAATAATAAAAATGTCTCCAAGTCTAATCTCCAACCAAAGAGCTTCAGATTGGTTTGATTGAAGCTTGTATTTTTATCTTTGTTGTCTTTCATGAGGATTTCTGTAAGGAAGGGCAAAGATATTTAAAGCTCTACTCTAAAAAGTCACTCAAGTGACTTTTTAGTGCTGTTTATTAAGTGAAAGAGTTGCCTTCCTACCATGTCTGTATGAATAATTCAAATGCATTGTGTAACTTACTGTGTATGTTCTGTGGCTCCAGTTCAGTGTAGAAAGAGTGGCATTAACTAAAAGCCAGTAAAAGTGACTCATTCAGGACAGCACAGAATCATGCAGTCATTCTTTACTTCCCAGGTGTTAGAAAATATTATTTCTTGCAATGATAAATATTTAATAATGAAAGTCAGCATAATGAAATGATTTCCTGACTTTGCAGCATGTCTTCATTACGCTTGGGTGTAATACTCATAGTATTCAACTTTCAGGTTCTCTAACTTTTTAAAGATTCATAGATCATATATATGACTGAGAAAGTGCTTTTATATGAATGTTTAGGCAGTTCTTTTTTATCATCCCTATCCTTGGAGAGGAACCTCTTCTGTGTACTCTTAGAAGGACACTGATTTCATTCCTTTTTGTGAAGAATGCTCAAGGGAAAGTACAAAAGGAAAACAATAAAGAAACATCAGAGGATGTTGTTACAGGAGGATGTTAGCTGTGGCTGTATGTGCAATACAAACTTACCTTCATCTTTTTACGGCAAAAAGTGGTTGGTTGTATGGAATGCTCAGTCATGTTTTTAAAGTGCATTTTTACCAGCTTTCATTCAATCAAACTAAAAGTAGTCTGCAGAGAACTTGGACGTGTTTGACAGAAAAGGCTGTTTTTGTCTGAGGTTACAACTTCATTTCATTTGATATTTGGGGAGAGATTCTTGCAGGAATTACTAGTTTCATTAATATTATATCTTCAGCATAGCTAAGAGTGTCTAAGTAGCTGTCTTGGTATATCAGTATGTTGCTTATCTCTAGATCAGAGAAATATGGAATGTAACCATTAGAATATGAACACATATTACATTATTGGTCTTATATTAATGAGTAAATTAATGTGTAAAAACACCCCTGAAGACCATTTAGGATTCAGTGTTTTAAAATAAGAATTCTGTGCTTCACCATTGTCTATTCTGAGAAAGATTCTAGCAAAGGCGTATTAAATTTTAGTATTAAAATTTAGTAGAAGTCAAAGGAATTCTTGCTAATTTGTATTGTATAGCATACTTGACCAGGTGTTTCTTCTGAGCTGTACAATCAAAAGAGCAGGCTTGCTTCCTTACTTTCTTTCTTTGGGCAGAAGTGGCAGTGAGTTCATATGGGCATATGATAACTCTAAACCTGCACCCTCAATCACAGACATGCTGGCTGAGTTGCTTTTTGATGGTGTCTCAACAACTCAGTTCCATTATTTCCTCACATCTGCCTCTTATCTGTCAGTTGTCTGCTGGGTTGGGGTTTTTTTTTGTTGTTTGTGGGGGGTTTTTTTTGGTTGTTTTTTGGGTTTTTTTGTATTTTTTTTAAACTGCCTCTGTACCTTTTTTCTCTGTCTTACTGAATGCTAAGGCAGGATTTTTCTTATACCTTGTGAAAGTGTGCCCCAGCCGCAAGTGCTAACTCCCAACAAAATGCATAAACTGTGTTTGTGTGCTTAGTATTTCATTAGCTGAGCTAAGCCTTGGTGTTGTAGTTGAGACTTGCTGTTCTGTTGAAGCTGCAGGGTAGCCCTCATTGTACCTAGACACTCCATGACTCCAGCAGAGTTTGTGCAGGTATCAAAACCAGATGTTCTGATTCCCTGTCTCAAATGCTTATACTAATATTGACTCATCAAAGTGTACAACCTTCTGAAACCCAAAACCTCAAACTCCAAAGTTTAAGTGAAACTCAGTGGAAAAGCAGGCATTTATTCCCAGAGGCTTCCTCCAGTGCTGCAAGAGAAAAAATTAAAAACAGTTGTTCTGCTCTTTGTACACTCCGCTTTTAGTTTTATTCCTTATTGTTCCTCCATGCACAGTGTTAAAACTTGAAACATATTGAGGAAAAACAGCTTTTAAATACCTCCCAAACCTCCTGCATTTTAAAAGTAAAAATAAAAATAAGTTCTTTAAACCCAGCGGGGAAAATTAAATGCTCGCATTAAGAAAAAGGTTCCTAACATAGGTATATGTCTGACTTAGCAGAAGAGTGAAAGTTTTATCAGTTACAGCATCCATGCTCTGTACTTCTGTTTAGCAGTAGTCAGATGTTCACAGGCACAAGAGGGTGAAGTTTCTGGCAGCGTTTCACAGAAGATCCCCCCCTTTCCCATAGCCCCCCACTACCCAAGCCTGGCCACACAAAGCCAATACTTACTGCTGCATTAGTTGAAAATGCCTGAGCAAAGTAGGACTGTAACCAAGTGGGTTGGGTGGACAGGTGGCTGCAGGCACACAGAAATCTGATGTATCCAGTGCCACCGTTGTCTTTTCGTCACCAGCAAGGCCTCCCACGCCTCTCTGTTTAGTCAAAGGGTGGAAGAAGTGGAAGAGCTACCATCGGAGAGGGTTGAGTCAGGAGTGACTCAAGAGAACTCTACTCACGCACATCCGTGGCACCCTGGGGGTGGTGTCCAGGGTGCTGTGAGAATTGGCTGACACCTATGGCTATTGTACATCATCTTCAATGGAGTTTTGGGAAAAGTTCCCTGTCATTGGAGAAGAACAAATGCTTCACCCATGTTCAAAAAAGTACAGAAAGATGGTCCAGATTCCCCTACTGGCAAATATTTAATTTCTGTAGTTCTGATTAAAAATGATGAAAACATTAAAGGTGGATACTTTGGTTATTCCATGTATGGCATTCTATAAATGTTAATACTTATGCTGATTCTAAGGACAGAATCTTTCTGAAAACTAAAGGAAAAGCAGGGGGATGTGCATTGAAGAACTCTTAAAGCTACTTCTGTTTTCCCTCATTCTGCAGTTTCCAAATATGTAACATTATAAGGACTCATCCAGGCAGTTGCTACAGACCTGAATTGGCTCAGTGGTACCCCATGCTGTTTTATTTTGGAGGAGAGCTGGTTATGACCAAATGAAGAATTTGGAGAAAATCAGCTCTGCAGTTGAAATGATGTCTCAGCATGTCATTAACACATATTGGTAGAGCAACCTCACAGATGGGACAGAAGCTTTTTACATGAGGACCATATGTGCACTAAAGAGATAATGTAATGACCTTTCTGTTGTGGCTCTGGCTTTAGGGGTTACTGCTGTCAGCTGCCTGACTCCTTTTGTCTGTGCTCTGTTCCTTAGCCCTTTTTGGCTGAACTGCTCACCTGTGTGGATTCTAAAGCAGAAATTAGTCTCTTAAAATATCTTGACTATATTTTTTTTTCAAAACCAGAATGATTTCTAACTGACTACATTTATGGTTAAATGAAACATCCCACTATGGTGCAAATAGGGTGTTAACATCCAAAAGAGGCAAAAGAAGTCACGTGGGGGTGAATGGTAGGTAGTAATTACATTTTTCTTAGCAAAAGGGCATGCAGATACTAGGGAAAATTTCTTCACCAAAAATGTCAAGCCAGACAGGCTAGAGTAGGCAGCTCAGGGAGTCACCATCCTGGAGGTGTGTGAAAGACACATAGATGTGGGATATGCTTTAGTGCTGGAGCTTGCAGTGCTATATTAACAGTTGGGTTTGATGAACTAAGAGACCTTTCCAACCTAAAGAGTTCTATGATTCTGTGATTCTACATGTAGCCTATGTGGACCAAAATATTCCTATTTGAATGAGTCCTTCACTACATGTCACTTCAGGCTCCTTCCAAGGCCCTGCCATTGAGCACTCTGGGACTTGTATCAGCTGAGCCACAAACCTGCCTGTGAAATGAAATGCTTTCTACCTTACTGTCAGGCAAATCAATGTGTATTAGAATGTTAAATGGTTTTCTTAAAGTATTTTGCTGCATAAATCAATTATTTATGTGGGAATTATACCCAATGAACTGTTAAATATTGTTTCCCTCTTGTTTCCAGATGCTGTTCTGCTCTGTTCCCAACCTACTGTCCATTAAGACTCCTCCTCTGTACTCTGAAACAAGTGTCTTTGTTTCAAAGTCAGCATTAAAAAAGTGACAGTATGGAATATTAATTTCACCTAAAAAAATAATTGCTGTGGCTCAAGGCAGGTTGGAGTTGACACAAACAAACTCTTAAACAAAGGAAATGTTCTTGATATGCATATGAGAGAAATACACATTGGTCAGAAAGGGGTATGTGTGTGCAAATGCAGGATGGCTTTTACTAGTAGCACTTGTTCAAATGTAAGATATTGTTTTGTTACAGATTTCTCTCATATCTAACTGTCTGAAGATTTCACAACTAAAATAATATTCAGAGCTGGAAACCAAACAGACTTTACTCCCTTTGGACTGTGCTAATCTCCAGGGTGACTTTAGGACTGCAAAGTGTCAGAAAATATTAGTGTGGAAATTCTCATTGATGTGTTGCAAGACTTGATGTACATTTTAATCTACACAGGAGGAATTATGGTTTCTCATTGAATTGTATTATATGGAGTTCTATAATGAATTTTCAACTAATTCAGTGTGGATATTATATTTTAAATGATCCTATGCTCTGACATTGCCGTTTGTGCATTGCTAGATCATGTCATTATTTTTTTAGTGTCCCTATTATCTGACTCTTTTAATTTGCTCTGGAATCAGCAACACATTTCTTGATTAGGCAGTACCTCTGCAAAGAAATCTGCCTGAGGATCGAGTGTATCAGCCATTTTTTACTTTTTGGTCCCTTGCCCAGAGAAGTTGGAGATGCCCCATCCCTGGAAGTGTTCAAGGCCAGCTGGTCGAGTGGAAGGTGTCCCTGCCCACGGCAGAAGGGCTGTAACTAGAGGATTTGTAACTAGAGGATTTTTAAGGCCCCTTCCAACCCCCACCATTCAGTGATGCTACGATTCTGTGCTGTATCAAGAGCACAAAAGTTTCATTGTTCTCTGCCTCCCGGAGCCCAGTTTCCGTGGAGTTGTCATTAGAGGGAGCCACAGAGCAATTTATGAGCAGATCAGCTTTAAACATGCCAAGTACACACACGCACAAATTATAATAGTCATACTAACAACAACAATAACAAC
>WBNQ01064856.1:0-23695 GCA_013401375.1 Spizella passerina | reverse complement strand
AATCAAGGGGAACATCACTCACAAGTTTGTCACAGACAACGAAAGATGCATGCTAATTTTCTTTCTAATAACTTCAAGTTAATGTTAGAAAATTTAATTAAAAAAAGAAATTCAGAACATTTACAAGATATGTATTTGTTTTCATAGATAACTGGGTCAGATCTTGAACATCCAATGTAGAATAGATACTTTGTATAAGATGACAGACTAATGCCATTATGGAAGAACCAGTAAAACAGCAGGGTATTGATGTTCTTTTGGGTTTTCTTTATTATTTTGTGTCATATTTGCTGTTTACCTGCTCATATATGGTATGCTCATCTGCATAATTTTGAGGAGATATTTTTGTGTGTCCTTTGCATGTGTGTGTTAAGTGTGTGTGGAAGGTAAGAAGACAGTAACATGGCAGGAATGCAAAGGAGAGATGTCATGTTTATTTGAAAAGGACACCTGCAGAATTCATGCTAGATTGGCCATTGCCATGAGCCCATTGGCCCTACAAATGTGTTTTTTGACCCATAATAGGTTACAGCTTGATTTAATAGGTCACATTTCACTGCCTTTATGGACACCTTTACATCTTCTTTTCAGGGTAATTATCTTTACACACATCTGATGCGGCAACGTAATTGACTCCTGCTTTTGTATGGCTATAGGTTAATGAACCAAACTGATAATTTCTTTAAAGAGAATAAATCACTTGTGTATTGTTTTTGAAGTGATAGTGAAGCTGCGTGTTTAGTGGGCTGCTTTTGATTTAGCAAGAACACTTTGCAGAGAGGCAGCCACCATCTGGGGCTCTCTGCTGCACGGTGCACAGAAGTGTTCTGGAATGGTATTCCTGTCCCCAGTGGGCTGGATCCTGCAGGGCTAACACCCCTAGAGCTGATCTGAAGTACGTGAAATTATGGCAGTTCACATCCACATGGATGCTGATCTGAAGACTGGCTGGGGAAAAAACCTTCTAAAAACCAAGAATCTTTTTTTTTTTTTTAATGAAATCACAGCACTCCTAAAAAGCCCCAAATACGTGGCTTTTATTCCAAAGCCAGCATTTTTCCTCACATTGTGCACCAGTGTGAGTTAATTCATTTTTCAGTTCCTCATGTAGTAAAGTGTGCAGTTTACTGTTTTGACGCTGGTTTGTTTTCATACAATTTAAAAGGAGTCTTTGATTAACAACGATCATTTGGCAGGGTTTCTTAGCTGTTTTAAAAATCTGTTTGAACAGTGGAAGAACCTGAGCAGGAAATGCCAAGTTTGCAGGTGTCTTTAGCACTTTTCAGGATTTTAATGGATACTGCACAATTTCATTACATCTCTTATTTTTTTTTTACCATGGCCTGAACAGAATCCAGAAAATCCTTTTTATTTTCTTAAGAGAGAGGAAGGATATATTTATGGAGGAAGGGAAGCATGCTCTGATATCAAATATTCCTTTTTTTCTGAGAATATGCTGCAGCCCAAGAAAGTGGGCAATGTCCACCATATGTTAATTTTTTAACTTGCAAAACTTCCCTTTATGATTTTATTTTACATTACTACTTTTCCTCTTTGGCTTAAAGCTCAGTTTTGTGTCAAGCATTGGTTACAATCTGTGCACAATGTGTCCAGAAGCTGATTAATCAGATGGATTTGAATGTAGATTTTTTGCATATTTGTTCATGTTTACTGAAACAGCACCTCTGTTTTGGGTTTTTGAGGAGCTGCAGACAGGGACTAGGAGTCTAGAACATCCTTTTACAGATGTTACTCACATGAATGGGCCTGTTAACTTTAGAATACCAGTGTGAGAAAAGACAACTTTTAAGCAAGGTCCATGCTGAGGGCCCTAATTAGTGAATGTGTGAATGCAGAGCATGTGTTCCAGCAGCCCATTCTCGTTACTATTCAGGACATGTTGGTCTGTGTTAATAAAGATGTCACTTCCACTTCACTATCCCTAATTTATTTTATTACTGATTAAGAAATATCTGATAGATTAATGGTACATAGAGTGCCAGAGCTTGTCTGGCCTTTTGATCAGAAAGAAGAGGCAAAAGGGTCATAAACCTCTGGGTCTACCCAGCAGAGAACAGGTGCATTAGGTGGGGATGCAGCCAGGTTTTCTGGCTTTATTTGGTACCTTAGCAGCCCTTGGAAGTGAGGGAATCCGAGAGTTTTGAGGATGGAAGTGAATGGAGTCACAACTGGTTTATTTACACCTGTCCCAGCTGCTCACTGGGGCACAGCTGAGGATGTGGGCACCGGTGTGTTGGGTCTGCTGAACATGCACCTCTCAGACTGTGCTTATGGCTGAGTCACCAAATCCCAGCCCTGGCTGGTGGGAATGGGGATTGTGTGTTTGAGGGGGACGGTGTTTCTGTGGTTTTGCCACCCAGCACCTCTTGACCAGTTTACACCAAACTTGGAATAGATGGCAGTGCTCTCAGAGTGGAAAGTTTTGTGAAGAGCAGCTGAGAAAGACAGAGCCCAGCGAGGCTGGGGTGGGGAAATGGGACATGGTATGAGCCCAGCTCCCATTATTTGTTAGAGAACCCAGTCACAGAGGAGGGGACAGGCAGATGTACACTCAAACATGTGGGAAATCCACCTTTCTTTCACTGATCAAAGCACTGGTGGCTGCAAGCTTTCAATAATCTCCTTTGCCTTAATTTTTGTACTGTGGGACAGTTTCACATACAGGACTTAGGAAAGGTATACTGTAAAACTTTGGTACAGGGTATTTTGGAAAGTAGAACTTGGAAAATATCTCTCATAAAAAACATCCAAATGCAAATCCAGGCACTTTCTTCAGCCTTCCATCACACCCTGCTCCTTGCTGAAGTTCATCTCTCTGAGCAGGCACAGCAGCAAGCCAGCAACTTCATGTAGAGGAGCAGAACCTGCTGAGTTCAAAGGAGCTGGGTATATATATGTAAATGTTTGCAGGATCAGGATCCTATGTATTGCATGGAATTTGGCCTGGCTTTCTGCTTCCCTTTAGGATTTGACCTATTGTTTTTAAACACCACTGTAATTGATGCATTTTAATATTGCTGTGATGTTATCCTGAAAGGCAACTGGGAATTAGCATACTGTATTTCATTATTTCATGACTTTTTATATATTCATATTTAGACTGAGCAGTGTTAAAAGAATGTTTTATTTCATTATGCAATTTTTAGTGAGCTTATTATCAGTAATATGTTTAGCATAAAATTTATTAGTGACATGCCCTTTAATTTAGCCTGTCTAATTGGTGCTAATTTAGTTAGATTGCATTAAATTACACCCTTTAATGTAGCTATGTGTGGGTCAAGAAATCCATTCCAACAGGTTAGGCAATTTTTCATGCAGCTGAACAGTAAAAATGGTATTAAGGTAGCTGAAAAATGCAATCACGTTCCAAAATAATAGTTTTCCTGGATATTATTATCAGGGAAACAGGATTTCTGTTATAAGTGTTCTTTGTTTGAAGACTTACAGGGTTCATCTTCCATCTAAACTCATGTCCCCAATCTTCACAACAAAGACAAAGGGTGGGGATTAAGATCATTACTCTTACGTGAGGGGGAATTATTAAGAATGATCTTTATTTCAGCCTTCATTCCTTCTTTATCATGCTCAGCACAAAGATAACAGTGAAAAATATGTTGTCCCTTCTTTTATCTGAGTTTCTGCTTTCTGCTCCATTAGAATTACTTTGGTCAGATGGTTGGAGTGGAAAGTAATTGATTTGATCTCAGCAGTGTACAAAGAAGCAATCTAAGCCTGACAAAACAAAACAAAAAATCTGACCTGTAAGAGTCATCAATCTCTAGCAGCAAGAGCAGAGGGCACGGGCAGGACTCCTGGGGGCAGGTCCTCAGCTCCTGTAAATTGTCGCAGCTGTTACGAGTCAATGGTGTTTGAAGTCACTGACAATTTTGCCAGTGGAGGTCTCAGACCCTGGATTTGGTTCCCAGTTTCCTGCTCAACCTCCAGAAAACTCTCCCTGCTCTCTGCTCCCTGCATGTGCTGCTGTCTCCACTCTATGGAGCAGCGACTGTCGCATTCCTGCCTCCATTCTCTCCCTCCATCCCAACTCATCTGCTGAGAGTTAAGTCCAAGCCCAGGGCAAACCTCTACAGACCTTGGAAGTGTTTTAATTCCAGTGCATCAGGAAGCCCCTTCACATCTTGGTGCTGTTGGTAGCAATGGTTCCAAGAAAAGGTGGATCAGGAGCAAAAGACATTAAGGCTTTCTCTGAATGAATGTGTGTCAGTCCAGCATACAGAGTGTGCTCTCAAAGCCATGGAAATCAATAAATTATCTCCTTCCAGCTCCTTTTTCTTACCCAGAGACCTTTAGTCTTATATAAAACATGTTTTGAGCCCATGGATGGCCCATGTAGCACAATGGTTCCCTGATCTATCTCTGCAGTTGTTTGCTGAGGTTATGGGATGGTGTTGTCATCATTGCAGAAGGACTTCTGTTGTTAAATGCACTTTCCATTTTTATTGTCATCATCCTGGTCTTGTTGAGCTTAGTTTTAGGATATACTGCTTGAATAAGTAGAAACGCTGGCTCTGTTTTCCTGTATAACCCACTCCTGACAGAGCCTTTACATTTATAAACCTACATTTGTAAAAGTTTCAGGTCAAAATCTCAGGTGCCCCACATCCTTGGAGAGCATCCAGACCACCAAACATATGGGAACTGGGTGAGAAGGAGCAGCCAGTAGGAGCTTAGATGCAGAGCACCACTAGGAAGGAGTAACAGGGATATCAGCTGGTTTTTTACCCCTGCCAGCATATATGATATTATTGCAGCTGAGTCACAGGTTATTGGGATTTTGCAGGTAAGCTGCTATCTACACTCAGAAATAAAGCTGTGGCTCATTCAACTCCTTGCCTGTCCTGTATCTAAGTGGTTGCAGTTTTCCCCTGCAGCACCAATGAGAAAAATAACTTGAAGGAACAATATTCGTAGCAATTTTCTCTTCCTACTAAGTGCTAATCCGTAGGGTATCTTCTTGGCAAAAAAGAGCCAGTTATACCAAAATATCAGCCTGAGTTTCCTAACACAGCCAATTGAGCATTAAGAACAAAGTTAAATGCCTGTTAAGTCTGATCCAGAAGGCTTTTTAATTCCTTGGAAAAGACTCCCATTCAGATGTTAGAGCAGTTGTAGGGGATTTAACCCCCACAAGGCATAGGAAAAGCCCTTTTTGAGACTGTTGTCTGGGCTAAGCTTTTACCTGTTTGATTTTGGGAAGGATGTGAAATCAACTTTGCCTAACAACCAGCTGTAAAACTGGCAGAAAAAAAGAGCAGCAGCAATCCAATTGCCAACATCATACTGAGTATTATGTTTTGGGTAAATAAATATAGAAAAGAATAAGTGGAAATCTTCCTCTAATAGGAAAATACATCAGTGATACTGTAATTAGAACCAACATTATTCAACTGCAAGAAAGTATTTATTTTACTGTGATTACTACAGTTGCTTATTCTAGGGAGCTGTATCCAGAAGCAGAATATCCAAACTGGATATCCAGCAGAATATCCAGCAGCTGTCTAAGACAAGTTTCTTAAAATTCTGCTTAGTGGCTCAGTAGGTACTTACCAGGAGAGCCCCAAGACAGTGGGCTGGGCAAGCCCAGCAGTGCAGGTGGGTCACAGCTCAGTTACAGCTCTGTGCCTGAGTGGGAACCTGGAGAGCCTGAGAGATGGAGCTCAGGCAGTGCAGAGAGAGCAGGCACAGGACTGACACAGCTGCACACAAAATTAGTCTTTTCCAGCATTGCTGTGCTACTGCCATGCATGCAGCCATGGCAGACAGATTTTATCCCAGGGATAAGACTTAATAGCCTGGGTGTGTTTTCAGAGCTTTAATAAAAAGAGTGGATTTTTTTAAAAGATGTGTGTTTAGGTATTGGCTTTCAATCTAGAACAATAAATGCTCTACACACACTGGGGCGGAGCATCCTCCTTCCAGCTCTTTAAACATTCCCAAACTAAACACACAGTTCAGTCCCATTCCTGTGCTCTGTCATCAGGAGAAAATAATCAGCTCCAGCAGCAAAGCCAAGTTTACAGCCAGACTCATGAGGCTGATCCCAGCAGACCTTGCTCAGTAGACCTTCCTAGAAGGCAGCAGCTGAGGAGAACACAGTGTCTGGACAGACTGGCTGAGGATCTCTGGCAAGGAAGGGAGAGACCAGCTATCTCTGCTTCATACACTCCTGCCTGAAATCTGGAGGTCCTGATAACCCTCAGTCATTCAAAATATTCAGAAACATTAGCAGGATGTTGGATCTAAATGAGCAGTTTAATAAAATGCTGTGGGTTAGTTCTGAGGCTTCATGTAAGGGAAACTGGTCTCCCTGTGTCCTCCCCTTCTGCCCTGCTGTGAGTGTGGTGACTGGGCTGGTCACTCTGGGCATTTGTGGCACTCTGTGTCCAGTGCCAGCCTTGCCCATTGCTCTGACAAGAGCTGAGCATGCTGGAGCTGGAGTGAGGGCTGTGCTTGCCAGCACTTAACTGCATAAGCAGAGACACTGGGAGGTGATGCAGGGTTGTGCTGGGACACTTCTGCCACAGCCATCTAGGTCTCCAAGAGTGTCCTCAATCTCCTATTAGCTTTTGGGCTCTTGCTGTAAAGCCAAAGCTCTCCCAAGGAAATGCTCTGTGGCTGGCTGTGTGCCTGCAACCAAGGTGCTGGTACAGGGAATCCTGGAATGGCTTCCCCCTGTCAGATGTGATGTGGTGTTTATTTGATGTGGTGTTCCCAGAGACCCTGGGCCATTGTTCTGGCTTCTGGGGAGAGCTGAGGGTCAGACAGGGAGTGCAGTGTCCTGGACTGCATGGGAAGCATCTGGTGGAGCAGCCAGCTGGAGTCTCCTGAGAAGCCTGTGACACGGCCATTCAGGCACTGGGCAGCCCTTGGGGAAAGCTGCAGATTGCCCTGGATTGGTTCCTATTGCCTGCAAGTAGCAGGCACCAGCTTCTGGCTCTTGCTCATTGTTTTGAGTGCTGTTAGGTGGGACACTGCTGGGGGGATGCAAGCCAATACTTTGTATGAAAATATTTAGAAAGAGATAAGAAGAACCTGCTTTTCATCTGCTCTCATTCTTCCCTGCCAGCCTGTGCTTTCTTTCAGCTCAGGAGACTGAAATCTTCTGTTCTCTCATAAAAAGAAGTCACTCTGTGAGCAGAGGAGCTAATGAAGGCTGGCTTGTAATGTCTCTCTCTCATGTGGATCCTCTGATATCTTACAAAGAGTGAGCTTTATTAGCTTTTCCTGAAATGGGACAGCAGTAGGGTCCTTCTCCTCTCCCCCACTGCCTTCTTTTCAAACTCCGAAGAGTTTCTGTATCTTTTGACCCTGGACAGCAGGGGTGAGCTGAACACCCTTTTTGTATGAGAGCACAAACACATGCATTATTTCAGACTCTCATGACTACAATCCGTGGGTGTCTCTTCTGTCAGGAATCAGGCTAAAAATAAAACAAACAAATCCCCTGAAATTAAAAAGAAGCAACAGAGTTCAGATGACTTCATGGTATAAACTGAAGAATTGTCTAAAAAGGTGCAAAATAGGGACTGCACACAGCTAAGCTGAAATCTGCTCACTCATAGCACAACAAAAATTTATTAGATGATTGGGATTTTGCTGCTGAAACTTATATATCTGTTAATACATACACAGGACAACCTTCTCTGTTTAGTCCATGTGTCAGCTTTCCCTTTTTTTATGGTTGGAATTAGTGAGGCAGGAAAGAATGGTTCATCCCTGCCACTAACAGGTGGAGGGAGTCAAGGGAAGCTGAATGGGTTAAAATCAGTGCTGGCTTCAAACATCAGATTTTCCTTGTCAGTTTGTCACAAACACAACCATTTTTAAATTCAGCTGCTTGGGTAACACCCAAAAGCTATCACTGCACTAATGCAATTATGATAGTGCATCAATTGCTGTAAATCACAAAGCTATAGATAGGGTGTAGTTGTCATGTTCTTTGTGATTAAAAGGTGTAGAATCTCTAATCACTGCTACGAGAGAGTCTGTCATCGATAAAGGGAATCTGGAGCTGGAGAGCAGTATTGATCGAGCCAAGGAATTTGCAAACTATTCCTCAGCTTTTGCACACTTTGAACAGCCTTTCAAGATGCACCACCAGCTTTGTACACACACCCCCACACCTCCTGGCTGGGTACTACATGAGCAGGTTAACATCTGCCTTGCTCTGGCTCTTTAGCAAAAGGACGTTTCAGGATAGACTATTTGTTTTAACAGTTTCCTGTCCAAAGGGGCATGCTTTCATATGTGACAGTCAGAACTGGTGCCCTGTGTTTTTCCACTTGGAGGGAGTAATGAGCATTCCCCAGCACAGACTCACATCATACTGGTGCTGGGGGTCTGGGTCTCCCTAGCTGTGCTGGTGCCAGCCCCTGTGGGCTCTGTGTGCTGGCAGGGGTGACCTGCAGACCCCACAGCCTGGCCCTGTGCTGGGCCCAGCTGCAGTAAGCCAGCCTTTCCTCTGTTGTGGCTTTAAGTACCTCCTTGAACTTTAGTGCAAATGACACGGCCCCTCTACCTCAAACTGAGAATCAAGGCTTTACCTTGTGCCAGGATGTCAGTTCTTACCATCCATGTTCCTCTTCTTTAAGAAAACAAAACCAAAAACACATACAAAATAACCCCCCAAAATAATTTATGGCCAATATTCATAAATTATTTACATTCACACTGTAGAATTGTAGGAAAAAAATGAATATTAAGGGATCAGGTATGATAAAAATGGAAGGATAGTGCTGGATTGTCAAGCTGCTGGTTATTTTTTATTTGGCTGTTTGTTTGCTTTTCTGTCAAGAATCTCCATGAATCAACATACAAAAAATTTATGTGATTTTTTTATTAATATGTAGCATGTAGTTAGAAAGCTTTTACGTGCTTATAGCTCTCATCCACAATTACACAGTTCCTTGTATTGGTCTCTGTGCATATGGTTGTGTGTATATGCGCAATATCTGTATATAAATGTTTTTAAACTCAAATTCTTTGTATAGAAATACTATACCTTCATGTTGCAATTTTTCTGGTTTTCACCACTCTCTTCTTTATGCTTGGGTGGTCATATTTTGAAATTTCCCCAGGACCAGTTTTTCATGCAGTCACGTTTCTCATCACATCTGAAGGATGTTGTGCCTCGCATGGTAATTAGGTCCTCTTTGTTTCATCTGCTGAGCCGCTCTCTGTTACTTCCTGCAGCACGCTCACGACTGGAGGCTATTGCTGAAATGTTAGAGCAGTGGAGATTCTCTAGGAGTAAACAGCTTCATGTTAACTTGGGGTTTTTTTGTGTTTTTTTCACACTGATTTACATCCTGTTTAAACCTTGTGCAATTATATTTGTCCTTCTTGCTTTCTTAGAGTAATGTCATTTATTGAAATAATTTATTATTGCATTGTGTGGCTAGTGGGCATATATGGAAATCATCTGAGTATTTACACAAACCTATGACTTTTTATATAAAATCCCACAAGTATCTCTGTCCCTCCCTAAGGCTTGGAAAGGCTGATGGCTTTGCTGGGAGCACAAGCTGCTGTCAAGCATTGCAGAGTTTAGGCTTTCATGGCTGAAAAGAAAGCTCTGATTGTTAGTTTTCCTGACCCTGCTGAGGGCAGGCTGAGGGTGGCTTGGGGCTGTGTTTGGGGGCCTGAGCAGGCTCTGGGCAGGGGTGGCAGTTTGCAGGGGAGCAGGGACAGGGACATGGCTCGGCAGGGACTGGCAGCCCTGTGAGCTTGGCCATCTCTGAGAATGGCGCTTCTGCCAGCACAGTTTTATTACCTCCCTTCTGGCTGTCATGTAACAACAGAGAATCAACTCCTAAGTTTTTCTCTTTTGTTATTTAAAAGAAAACTTTCCAAAGCTGCCTGACCCCTTTTGCTGGTGCGGCCAGCTCCTGCATTTTAGGTTGGCAGGTTGCTCCAGTGGGAGCCAACGGGCACTTGTGTGAGGCAGCTCAGGTTGTGCTGCTGCACCAGTGAGCCCTGATGGAGCTGGGGAAGGCAACAGAAACCAGGTCAGGTTTGCCCTGAGGCTGCTGGGGAATCCCTGCCTGGGGTCCCTGCAGAGAGACATCCAGGGCAGGAGCACTGGAAATGCCTACGGTATCTCAAGAAATGAGAAGTGATCTAGTAACTGACCCTGAATTCCCTTTGGGTCAGTACAAAGCTCTGGAATGCCTTTTTGCAAAACCTGCCCCAGTGCTGTATCAGGAGCCATCTCTCTGCCTGGCTGCTGGAGGCCAGGGAGGGTGGATGGGCAGGAGCCCTCCAGGCAGCTCCTGGTGGCAGGGCAGAGGGGGCAGCAGGAACGCTTTTCACCCTGTTTTGTTGAATAGCGCATGGAGCTGGTTCATGTTGGATACACTGCTGGCCCAAGTGGGGCACATGTATAAACATGGGGGTGTAGATAGGCTTGGGAGAGATGTGAGCAGTGATGATAGACAGTGGGTGCTTCTGCCAACATGGAATTCCTATGGGTTGATTGTCCTTTCCTTGTTTTTTCTCTCACAATTAATAATGCTGCAGTTACTCTGATTATGATTACATATCCCTTTAAGTGGTATCTAGATTGAGGTTTACGTGGCATTTTTTTCCTTGTTTGTGTGTTCTGCAAGCATATTAAGAAAGCCTCTAAAATAATATTACCAAACATCAAGTGAAATCCTCTCTCCTGAAGGGCTGATGAGATCATGTGCATATGACTGTGTGTTATCTTGAGCTGACACATGGAATTAAGTCTTGGACTATCCTCACCTAGGAAGGCATCATTCTGCCAGCTCCTTCTCTCTTCTGGCCATTTCAGATACAAAAGCTTTTTCTCTTCATCCAGTTAAAGCAGGGCTGTTCTCTGGAAAAGCCAAAGAGAAAAATCTGGCAATTTGATAATATCTGAGAGTTTCTTCCATTTCATTTTGTTGAGCTTACTGGTTGCACACAAACAGAAGCATTTGTGACAAAACACCACCCACACATTTAGCCCTGCAACAATGCTGTGATTTTAATAAACTGAGTTGTATGTGGAAGGGAAACTGGATTTTCTGTTATCCCCCTGGCAAAATTGTTGGTGAGGAAAGCCTGAAATTGAGCCTTGCAGCTCTGCAACTTGTGGGACACAGTTTCTACACTGAAAGATCAAATTTAGCAGTGCTGCCTCTTCTTTTAATATCGTTTTATTTTATTGGGTTTTAAAAATTCTAGGAAATTGTGACAATCAGGAGCAGACATTTCAGGAGCAGACATTTAGACTTTTTCCTAATTAGCTTTAATATTTACTAAAATAAATTCTGAATTGTTTCTTTACGGAGCTCCTGCCATTATTTTGTTTTGTTTCCTTCATGAAAGTGGTTTAACATGTTGAAATCAGTAGGAAATACCTCCATTTTGGTTTTTTTAAAAAATCATCAAATAACTTCAAAATTTCATCTTTCTGTAAGGTTTTTAAAATATTGTTTTAAATCCAAATCAAAGCAATTCCCCTTCCTCCCTCCAATTCAAAATTATCATTAAGCAACAAATTGCTCATTGTCTGGCTTAACAGGAGTGCTTGGCTCTCAATCTTACATTCAGATCTCCAAGTCACTGTCTGATGGGGAATTTATTCCCCATCTGTTTCCATTTGCACCCTGCGAGTTCAGCCTGGCACACGAGCCTGCTGCACAGTTGTGGGGTTTGTGATCCATGTTTAATTCACCTAACTTTCAGTCCTTAGCTGAGACTTCCCGATTAAGCCCAGTGCTGACCCTGGCCTCTGTAGTCAGTGCAGAAGTGAGTTCACCCAGAAGGTCACACTGCCCATGGAATATCTCAATTAAATGCCTGAAGAATAACTTCTCTAAGATGAAGCTGCTATGTGCTTTAAGCAGTTCCACTGAAAGAAACCTCCTTGGCTTTCAGAGCATGCTGATAATGGGCTCATTGCCTTGTTAGGTCAGCCAGCAAACAGATGCTGGAGGTCTTTGGGGCTTAAGCACCAAGACAACATTGTCCTTCTGGGGAGATGCATTTCAGGGGTGTGATGTGAGACATGAGACTGCAAAGTCATCCCCAAGCTGCCTTTATTCCCCTGAAATGCTCTGTGTGTCAGACGTGATTTCAGTCATAAAATGGAAATAATAGATAAAAAAGGTCAAACTATTTATTAAGGATTGACATTTACAGCAGTCAGGAATCTCCAGTTGTATACAGTTTTGTGTATGTGTGTCACTCCTATATGACACCATCCTGCTCAGCAGCTCCAAGCCACTCTTTCTTGCTATACACAGGTGATGGCAAGTTATCTGTTGCTTCTTTTGTTTCTTCCAATGTCTAAACATAGAAATGCAGCATTAATTAACTAACCCAAAGCTGCAATACACATCTAGCAAAATGAAAATGCCCAAATTCTCTCTGTGGCTTCAAAATTATTTTATCTTTTACTGTAATAAACTCAATCAGAATATTTTTGTGAAATAAAACTGTTTGAAATTAACTGTTGTCTTTGAAAGTTCAGTGTTAAAGCACTCATGTCCTGATCCTGTTGCAGGCATGAGAGTTGTGCCTGGTCACTGACAGAGTTTGTGGGTTGAGTGCAGTGCAGGAAACTAGATAAGAGCCTAGATCTAGAGAGCAATTGCTGCTTGTGCTGCATTCAGGACTTGGACACCAAGTGCTGCAGGAGCATCACACTGTGTGTGAAATAACCCTAGCAGCAGCCCAGAGATCCATAGGTGATCCTTGCTACTGAGATCTAAGGAGGAGGAAAGGAAAGGAGAAATACACACTCAGTTACACACACAAATACCATGTGCAGAGTGGGAGACACCTCAGGCTGGCAACAGCCAAGTAATTAAAGGTGCTGAGGCTGGAAGTGCCAAGTCACCCTTCACAAGGGTACAGAAGGTTTGCTAATGTCACTGCTTATGTCCCAAAGGTATCTTGCAATTCTGGTATTTGTCTCCAATGCCCTCTGTGAGATTTGCATTGCCCTGGTCTATTTTCTCATTGCCTTAATGGTTTGAGAGCTGAGCCCTGAGATGGCTGTGCCTCAAGGAGACCCAGCACACCCCCAGTAAATGTGGCTTTCTTCCCACTGCTCATGCATTGAATTATTTCTCAGTGCTTTGAATTAATGAGTTCATATGCTGGCACTAAGGATTTAAGGGGCCTTGTGCAGATAGAGACAGTAGAATTTATAGAGCAAGTACAACAGTAGTCTAGAAAGCATTGATAAAATGACCTATCATTGCATAACAGGTATTAGAACTCATGTTCCCTTTTCTCCCTTCCTTCTCCCAAACAGGAAGCCTTTTTGGCCTCTGGATAAGATGCCAGAATTAGGATAAAGAATTAGTACTCAATCCCAACTTCAAAAATTAGGAAAAAGGTGTTTAGGCTTTATGAAACATGTCTTCTAAGTTAACTTAAATGTTTGTTTAGATGGCTTTTGAGATTTGGCTAAGAATAAAAAATCTGCTCTTTATATGGAGCTTTCTGGCTAAAGACGTCTGGGCAGCACCAGAATACCAGAACAAAGGATTTACAGCCTATTGACTACTAAAAATGGCTCTGTTATGTTCATATTCAAAATTTTGGATTCCTTTTGCCTTATGACACCTTATGGTGAAGAGGAAAAGCTGACTAGTGATCCTTCAGGTTCTGGAGGTACTCTTGATAGTGTGGCGCACATAGGTCAGGTTATTTAGCTTGAATTTGGACCTCTTACAGACCTCTGTCATGTCTTTTGGGCAGATTTGTTTTTCTGCATATTGGTCAGAAGAAATGGAGGGATGGAATCTGCCCTGACTGCTGGGGTTTTTCTTGGGGTGTCCCCAGTCTCCTAAGAAATCAGTATCTTTCTTAGACCATTTCTGATGGGATTTGGCAGCAGGTCAGCATCCTTGGGTAAAGAAAGACTTCCTGAAGTGAGCAGCAGTCACAGAAAGTAAATTAATGGAAGCAGGCATCTGCTGATCTCTTTGACAATAAGGAATTTCACTGCCAGCATTTAAAAACCATTGGAAATGGTCTCCATTGGAAACCAGAATTCGACTTTCTGCCCTGGGCTGCCAGAAGTATTTCAGCATAAAATGCTAAAGTAAGTTGAACTTTCAATTATAATTTCAATGACTGTCTAGTGAAATGGATTAATGCTCTGGCACTGCACCTTTGAGGCTTTGGCTCGAATCTTGTAGGATAAAAATCTGTCTGCTTTGACAGTTGGAAAGGTCAGAAGTGAAATAATGTCAGGTGGTCTTAGTCCAATTCAATGTCTCGATTAAGAAGTAGATGTAAAAGTTGTTGATGTGGGATATCATATCAGATTGTTTTCAAAAATATGAATATTTTTATTTACATTTTGTGATCGAAATTAGATGCAGACAGCTGCATTTGGGAGAGCTGGAGCTTAGTTCAGCATTCAGGAACACTGGCTTGCAAAGTGAGAAAATGCAGGTTACAATATGCAGTACCTTAAGCACAAAAGCTTGATTTCAATCAACTTGAAATTGATTTCCTGATATTTCACTGTGTCAAGGATAGTTCACTTAAATATTTTTAAAGTTTAATTTGGGAATTTTTATTAGCTGAGAGTGTATAGAAAGACCATGTTTTTCTCACTGTTGAGGCAGGGCAAGAGGTCTCTTCAATTTACTTTTTTGAAGCTGCTGCAATCCAATTCCTAAGCTTATTAAATAAGATTGTGGTTAAGGAGCAAAATACAGATATTTGCAGAATGCATTTTTCTCTTATCTGAATACTTATATAATTTTGTATGATGATAATGTGTAAATATAAATTGCTTCTCCAGACATCCCTGTGAAAAGGTCACCATGCAAAAATTTGTAGCAATAGAAACAGGAATTTCTGTTGGGAAAAAAGAAGCAAATGTGGGCTTGGGGCTGTGCCTCAGTTATGGGGACAGTGGGTGACAGAGCTCAGAGCACCTTTGCTGCCTTTGATCCATTCCAGCCCCACTTGTCCCCAGCCCTGCTCTCGTGTCAGGAGCCTTGGCACTGCTCCACCAGCACAGTCCCAGATTTGCTTTGCTTGTTTCAATAAGAAGCACACAGGACAGTGCAAATTGAAAATCAGCTGTCATGGCACGCTACATAAATTACACAGTTCTGCTTGGTAATCCATTACAGATGATTAAATAAATGAGTGGTTGTGTCCTGTTCAGCACTGGTAGATCTTTGTTTTATTTAATTCCTTGTTCTGTGTGTGTGTGGGGGTGTCATGGGATCTATTTTCTCATTGCCTTAATGGTTTGAGAGCTGAGCCCTGAGATGGCTGTGCCTCAAGGAGACCCAGCACACCCCCAGTAAATGTGGCTTTCTTCCCACTGCTCATGCATTGAATTATTTCTCAGTGCTTTGAATTAATGAGTTCATATGCTGGCACTAAGGATTTAAGGGGCCTTGTGCAGATAGAGACAGTAGAATTTATAGAGCAAGTACAACAGTAGTCTAGAAAGCATTGATAAAATGACCTATCATTGCATAACAGGTATTAGAACTCATGTTCCCTTTTCTCCCTTCCTTCTCCCAAACAGGAAGCCTTTTTGGCCTCTGGATAAGATGCCAGAATTAGGATAAAGAATTAGTACTCAATCCCAACTTCAAAAATTAGGAAAAAGGTGTTTAGGCTTTATGAAACATGTCTTCTAAGTTAACTTAAATGTTTGTTTAGATGGCTTTTGAGATTTGGCTAAGAATAAAAAATCTGCTCTTTATATGGAGCTTTCTGGCTAAAGACGTCTGGGCAGCACCAGAATACCAGAACAAAGGATTTACAGCCTATTGACTACTAAAAATGGCTCTGTTATGTTCATATTCAAAATTTTGGATTCCTTTTGCCTTATGACACCTTATGGTGAAGAGGAAAAGCTGACTAGTGATCCTTCAGGTTCTGGAGGTACTCTTGATAGTGTGGCGCACATAGGTCAGGTTATTTAGCTTGAATTTGGACCTCTTACAGACCTCTGTCATGTCTTTTGGGCAGATTTGTTTTTCTGCATATTGGTCAGAAGAAATGGAGGTATGGAATCTGCCCTGACTGCTGTAGGGGTTTTTCTTGGGGTGTCCCCAGTCTCCTAAGAAATCAGTATCTTTTTTAGACCATTTCTGATGGGATTTGGCAGCAGGTCAGCATCCTTGGGTAAAGAAAGACTTCCTGAAGTGAGCAGCAGTCACAGAAAGTAAATTAATGGAAGCAGGCATCTGCTGATCTCTTTGACAATAAGGAATTTCACTGCCAGCATTTAAAAACCATTGGAAATGGTCTCCATTGGAAACCAGAATTCGACTTTCTGCCCTGGGCTGCCAGAAGTATTTCAGCATAAAATGCTAAAGTAAGTTGAACTTTCAATTATAATTTCAATGACTGTCTAGTGAAATGGATTAATGCTCTGGCACTGCACCTTTGAGGCTTTGGCTCGAATCTTGTAGGATAAAAATCTGTCTGCTTTGACAGTTGGAAAGGTCAGAAGTGAAATAATGTCAGGTGGTCTTAGTCCAATTCAATGTCTCGATTAAGAAGTAGATGTAAAAGTTGTTGATGTGGGATATCATATCAGATTGTTTTCAAAAATATGAATATTTTTATTTACATTTTGTGATCGAAATTAGATGCAGACAGCTGCATTTGGGAGAGCTGGAGCTTAGTTCAGCATTCAGGAACACTGGCTTGCAAAGTGAGAAAATGCAGGTTACAATATGCAGTACCTTAAGCACAAAAGCTTGATTTCAATCAACTTGAAATTGATTTCCTGATATTTCACTGTGTCAAGGATAGTTCACTTAAATATTTTTAAAGTTTAATTTGGGAATTTTTATTAGCTGAGAGTGTATAGAAAGACCATGTTTTTCTCACTGTTGAGGCAGGGCAAGAGGTCTCTTCAATTTACTTTTTTGAAGCTGCTGCAATCCAATTCCTAAGCTTATTAAATAAGATTGTGGTTAAGGAGCAAAATACAGATATTTGCAGAATGCATTTTTCTCTTATCTGAATACTTATATAATTTTGTATGATGATAATGTGTAAATATAAATTGCTTCTCCAGACATCCCTGTGAAAAGGTCACCATGCAAAAATTTGTAGCAATAGAAACAGGAATTTCTGTTGGGAAAAAAGAAGCAAATGTGGGCTTGGGGCTGTGCCTCAGTTATGGGGACAGTGGGTGACAGAGCTCAGAGCACCTTTGCTGCCTTTGATCCATTCCAGCCCCACTTGTCCCCAGCCCTGCTCTCGTGTCAGGAGCCTTGGCACTGCTCCACCAGCACAGTCCCAGATTTGCTTTGCTTGTTTCAATAAGAAGCACACAGGACAGTGCAAATTGAAAATCAGCTGTCATGGCACGCTACATAAATTACACAGTTCTGCTTGGTAATCCATTACAGATGATTAAATAAATGAGTGGTTGTGTCCTGTTCAGCACTGGTAGATCTTTGTTTTATTTAATTCCTTGTTCTGTGTGTGTGTGGGGGTGTCATGGGATTTTTTCCTGTTGGGTTTCCATCTTAAGGCAAAGAAATCACACTGTCCACGTGATCATGATGCAATGCAAGAGCTGGTGAGACTGTCCATATGTTGTAAAGATTAATTGGCATTCAGTTAGGCCCCATAAAGCAGGGTGGTAGCCTCTGCTTTTCCTTCAGATCATGGAGTGGGCACAGCTAAAAGTCTGTTTCTGACATGTGACATGTACTTTTTAGCAGGCTGATCCTCCCAGCTGCAAAACCTTCGAAGGGTTTCAGAGATTCAGGTACTGCTTAACGTGGGGCAGTTGTAACATGGTCTTGCTTTGCTCTGCTGAGATCTGCTAAGTGGGGCCCAGGGGACCACTGAAACCACAGAATTATCTTTTATTTGTTCTATAGATTTTTCTGACCAAAAAAAAAAATGTAATACATCACCATCTTCACCCTTCCAAGATGTGTGGTTTAATTGTAGTGTGGGCTCAGAGGGCTGTCTGTGTTGCCCATGGTGGGTGCCAGGGGTGCCAGAGGCCAAGTGGCCCCACTGCAAACCATAATTTAGAAAGGAACAAAGTGGTAATTTTGCAACTATCACAGCTCAAATATGNACTCACCTGAAGAATTATGGTTTGCTTTGTTTTGTTTGGTTGCAGTCATAGCTGGGCAGATAAGCCACAGGATATTTATTTAAAAATCTAATTAATGTTGTGTCTCTCAGTCACTGAATTCAAATTTTTCCCTTTTCTTTAATTAGATCTCGCATTAGAGTTTGGTCTCTACACCACTGGAGATGTAGAATTAATTAATGTGATTTATAAATCTAATGGAAGTGAGTTATTCTTAGATATCTTTTCATTTTAGGGAGCAGTTTAACTGCACACAGCATAAGTGCACGCAGATCTAAGAGATTTCGGGAGCTCAGGAAAAGTATGCAACTTCTGCATTGAATACATTTAGCAGTGTCCCTTGGCATTAATAGATCAAAGCATTTTAATTAGAAATGTAACTAAAAGAGAGGCCATAAAGATCCCATTCAAAATCAGATTTTCCTTGTTCTAAGTTCTGTACTGTCCAAAAAGTGTTATTTAACTCCCCTTTTGTAGATAACCATGACATTCAGTGGCAGTTGGGATAATTGTGTGTCTCACTATTTAATGAGCATAAGATCTGGCTCTTAATGTAGTCTGAGTTTGGATGCAATCACAATAAAAACATATTCAATAATTGTACTACTTTATATTAATAAAAGGAAAATAGCTTTTATTTCCTATGAGAATTCAATTTATTTGATTGAAATTTGTGTTAAAAATGTATCTCTGTAGATCAGTTATGCTAACAGATTGGTATTTAAACCCTAAGATATTTCAAAATACATTTGTTTCCCTTAAAGTAGGAACAGCCCTGCTTTGCCCTTTGAATTCTGGCCCTTTATTTTGAAGACAGTCTGAGGTCATGGCTTGCAAGTTGTGACTGTGGTGGAAGGATGTATGAAAACAACTAATTTGCAAACAAGCTCTGAGCAATTAGTTTGGGTCCCAGCATGGGCCTCACAGCTGTGTGAGCTGCTGTGCAAATTATACCCAGGAGTGCATTTTTCTGTGAGGACATTCATACCTGCTTTAAAAAGCAGAAATGAAACAGGTAACCAACACAACCACCCACTGCATTCTTGTAGCCACAGTAGGGGTACTGTCAGATGTAAACACACATTTAAGAAGGTTCCTCTTTAAAACCTCCAAAGAAATGTTACAGTCTGAATTCCCAGGGTCAAACAATGCTTCAGGTTACTCTGATGGTGCCTCACTGGCATCAGGAAAGCTTTAGCCCCATTGCCAAGGACACCGTCTGACCTGGTGACTTTNGTCATGGGATTTTTTCCTGTTGGGTTTCCATCTTAAGGCAAAGAAATCACAGTGTCCACGTGATCATGATGCAATGCAAGAGCTGGTGAGACTGTCCATATGTTGTAAAGATTAATTGGCATTCAGTTAGGCCCCATAAAGCAGGGTGGTAGCCTCTGCTTTTCCTTCAGATCATGGAGTGGGCACAGCTAAAAGTCTGTTTCTGACATGTGACATGTACTTTTTAGCAGGCTGATCCTCCCAGCTGCAAAACCTTCGAAGGGTTTCAGAGATTCAGGTACTGCTTAACGTGGGGCAGTTGTAACATGGTCTTGCTTTGCTCTGCTGAGATCTGCTAAGTGGGGCCCAGGGGACCACTGAAACCACAGAATTATCTTTTATTTGTTCTATAGATTTTTCTGACCAAAAAAAAAAATGTAATACATCACCATCTTCACCCTTCCAAGATGTGTGGTTTAATTGTAGTGTGGGCTCAGAGGGCTGTCTGTGTTGCCCATGGTGGGTGCCAGGGGTGCCAGAGGCCAAGTGGCCCCACTGCAAACCATAATTTAGACAGGAACAAAGTGGTAATTTTGCAACTATCACAGCTCAAATATGGGGCCGTTTCACTGGTAATAAAACTATTACTCTGTAACTGTTTACTTATCAGGAGACCATTATGTGATTGATGACCTGAAAATGGAGGTTATCTTTCAATTCATTTGAAATGCAAACTGACTAGAAAATCTATAGTTATTGCATCGTATTTTTAAGCAAAATCAGGCACCTACATTGACTTCCTATTTACATTTCTTTGAGAAGAAAAATCACATAAAAGCTATCAAGAAACACATTTCACAGCAGGCAAATTAATTGGTTTTACTGTATTTGAATGGAGGGTTTGTCAAATAAAACATGCCATGACAGTTAATGGTGTCATTTAGAGGCAGAAAATTATTGGCTTATTTGTTATTGGATAAAAGGAAGGCAAACACTTTGTATTAGGAAGTTTTAATGTGTTTAAAATCCTCATTAGGGATTTATGGACATTCTTGCTTAGCATAGCGCCTCATTAATTTGAGGCTAAACAGTTACTTCTGTGTTTCAATTGCAATTTTTTTTCCCTTTTCTTTAATTAGATCTCGCATTAGAGTTTGGTCTCTACACCACTGGAGATGTAGAATTAATTAATGTGATTTATAAATCTAATGGAAGTGAGTTATTCTTAGATATCTTTTCATTTTAGGGAGCAGTTTAACTGCACACAGCATAAGTGCACGCAGATCTAAGAGATTTGGGGAGCTCAGGAAAAGTATGCAACTTCTGCATTGAATACATTTAGCAGTGTCCCTTGGCATTAATAGATCAAAGCATTTTAATTAGAAATGTAACTAAAAGAGAGGCCATAAAGATCCCATTCAAAATCAGATTTTCCTTGTTCTAAGTTCTGTACTGTCCAAAAAGTGTTATTTAACTCCCCTTTTGTAGATAACCATGACATTCAGTGGCAGTTGGGATAATTGTGTGTCTCACTATTTAATGAGCATAAGATCTGGCTCTTAATGTAGTCTGAGTTTGGATGCAATCACAATAAAAACATATTCAATAATTGTACTACTTTATATTAATAAAAGGAAAATAGCTTTTATTTCCTATGAGAATTCAATTTATTTGATTGAAATTTGTGTTAAAAATGTATCTCTGTAGATCAGTTATGCTAACAGATTGGTATTTAAACCCTAAGATATTTCAAAATACATTTGTTTCCCTTAAAGTAGGAACAGCCCTGCTTTGCCCTTTGAATTCTGGCCCTTTATTTTGAAGACAGTCTGAGGTCATGGCTTGCAAGTTGTGACTGTGGTGGAAGGATGTATGAAAACAACTAATTTGCAAACAAGCT
The DNA here is from genome assembly GCA_013401375.1 of Spizella passerina. Lineage (NCBI taxonomy): Eukaryota > Metazoa > Chordata > Aves > Passeriformes > Passerellidae > Spizella > Spizella passerina. Next base: position 2,468 of record WBNQ01064856.1, on the reverse strand, counting down.
CTGAGCAATTAGTTTGGGTCCCAGCATGGGCCTCACAGCTGTGTGAGCTGCTGTGCAAATTATACCCAGGAGTGCATTTTTCTGTGAGGACATTCATACCTGCTTTAAAAAGCAGAAATGAAACAGGTAACCAACACAACCACCCACTGCATTCTTGTAGCCACAGTAGGGGTACTGTCAGATGTAAACACACATTTAAGAAGGTTCCTCTTTAAAACCTCCAAAGAAATGTTACAGTCTGAATTCCCAGGGTCAAACAATGCTTCAGGTTACTCTGATGGTGCCTCACTGGCATCAGGAAAGCTTTAGCCCCATTGCCAAGGACACCGTCTGACCTGGTGACTTTGATACTATTTTAGCAGGAATTTACACAGCTCCTGCCTGATGCTGCTCTTCTGCTGGCACATACTGAGAACAGATACCACATTCCACTAATGTGAAATAGATTTAAAGGAGATCCAATTCCAACTTATATTAAATTTAGACAGCTATGTCTGTACAGTAAAGTATTTTGCATGATTTCCAAGAGGTTCTACTCAAGGGGTTACACTGAGAATAAATATGGTGTCTAATTTACATCCCCCTAACTGAGGGCAAGTGGACTTGTAAACCAAGCTCCCTTCATGCCTTTTATACTGCTTCATTGTCTTAGGAGAAGTTACATTTCATTCACACTGGCAAAAGGAAGACAAGAAGCAGACACTTGATCATTATTTCTGCCACACCACATATCTCACTGCAGNGTTGCCCATGGTGGGTGCCAGGGGTGCCAGAGGCCAAGTGGCCCCACTGCAAACCATAATTTAGAAAGGAACAAAGNTAGGCTTTGATGTTTCAAGTGGACAAGTGCACGGTGGCATTTTAGGTCAGGGCACCTTTTGTCATCACTTTAGTGGAAATATGTAAGGTAATGTTTTCCAGAATAAGGTGAAAATGCCAAAGCACATCAGCAAATGTGTGTATTTTATGTAAGTAAATAGGTACTTGAAGTTAAAAGAGAAGGAGGAACTGAAAGAGAGGAAAGAAGAAGAAGAAATTTGGCATTCCAAATTTCCTTGCTCTTTGCCAGTATTTAATGGTTGTAACAGCCTTTATGCAAGCCAGTGTTTTGATCATAAATTAAGTACTGCAAAAGTCACTTTTGCTGGGGCCTGGCTTAGTACTGGCATTATCAGATACTCTGGTATTATCACTGTGGTGATTTTCTAAAATACTACATTCAGAATGTTCCATNGTGGTAATTTTGCAACTATCACAGCTCAAATATGGGGCCGTTTCACTGGTAATAAAACTATTACTCTGTAACTGTTTACTTATCAGGAGACCATTATGTGATTGATGACCTGAAAATGGAGGTTATCTTTCAATTCATTTGAAATGCAAACTGACTAGAAAATCTATAGTTATTGCATCGTATTTTTAAGCAAAATCAGGCACCTACATTGACTTCCTATTTACATTTCTTTGAGAAGAAAAATCACATAAAAGCTATCAAGAAACACATTTCACAGCAGGCAAATTAATTGGTTTTACTGTATTTGAATGGAGGGTTTGTCAAATAAAACATGCCATGACAGTTAATGGTGTCATTTAGAGGCAGAAAATTATTGGCTTATTTGTTATTGGATAAAAGGAAGGCAAACACTTTGTATTAGGAAGTTTTAATGTGTTTAAAATCCTCATTAGGGATTTATGGACATTCTTGCTTAGCATAGCGCCTCATTAATTTGAGGCTAAACAGTTACTTCTGTGTTTCAATTGCAATTTTTTTTCCCTTTTCTTTAATTAGATCTCGCATTAGAGTTTGGTCTCTACACCACTGGAGATGTAGAATTAATTAATGTGATTTATAAATCTAATGGAAGTGAGTTATTCTTAGATATCTTTTCATTTTAGGGAGCAGTTTAACTGCACACAGCATAAGTGCACGCAGATCTAAGAGATTTGGGGAGCTCAGGAAAAGTATGCAACTTCTGCATTGAATACATTTAGCAGTGTCCCTTGGCATTAATAGATCAAAGCATTTTAATTAGAAATGTAACTANTTGAAGTTAAAAGAGAAGGAGGAACTGAAAGAGAGGAAAGAAGAAGAAGAAATTTGGCATTCCAAATTTCCTTGCTCTTTGCCAGTATTTAATGGTTGTAACAGCCTTTATGCAAGCCAGTGTTTTGATCATAAATTAAGTACTGCAAAAGTCACTTTTGCTGGGGCCTGGCTTAGTACTGGCATTATCAGATACTCTGGTATTATCACTGTGGTGATTTTCTAAAATACTACATTCAGAATGTTCCATAAGTAAAATGTGCAGCTTTACCTACATTAAGAAACTCCCTGGAGACCCTGAAGTAAGCGATCACTTTATCAGTCTTCTCTCTCTAATAGAGTTTGGCAATTTACTGCATGAAAACAATGGTGAACCATTGAGTTTAAATTGAACATCAGCATATCGTACTTTCATGGAGACTGT
>WBNQ01064847.1:8258-34715 GCA_013401375.1 Spizella passerina | reverse complement strand
AAAAGGAATTTTTTAATTTTATGAGGTTACACTTACCCAGGACTGACCAGGACTTGTTAAGATTTTTAAATTTTTAAATGTTCTTTAAAAATTACTACTGAAAAGCCAAAAAATATCTAAAGTATCATTGAAAACTTCTAACCACAGAATCCAGAGCTGAAGTACCTTATACATATAGCAGATGCCTTATTAATGTATGGCCAATATTAAATACTAGACATCAAAATCATAGAATTTGCCAAAAAAGCTGACAACATTTACTGAAGGAAGTAAGTTGGGAAATTCTAATGCCACAGTTTCATGGAAGTAACAGCATAACAACTCCAGGGTGCCTACAGAGTCAGTGAGAAGAAAATTGCTACTCAAAAAGGCCAGAAGAAGGATGCCCAGACTGTCTTGGAAAAAGCCCAGATTAGATACTCAGTTTGGGTAACAGAAGTGAGATGGCGTGGCTGCCCCTTTGGAGCACTTGCATTGCTGTGAAGAGCAAACAGATCAGGCAGCACATATATTACCCTGATGACCACTCTGTGAAGGCAGGGAAAACAAAATTTTTCCATTGTCAAAAGGAGCAGAGCAAATTGGGGGCTGAGGGCAAAAATCTCCCTTCCCTCCTCTTTCCTTGCTTGTATCAGTGGACAAGAACCATAGCCAAAAGCTGAAGAAACACGCCAAGTACAAACTAGACACCATTTATGACAAGTGCATTATGAATTGATCAAAATAGCTCCCAAGGACATCATATTTTGATGTCCATCAAAATGGAAAGCAATTCAAAGGAATTTCTAATTTACTTCATTGTTAAGTTACATTTAGAAGATTTGGGATTTCCAAGAGCACTTGCAAATTTCACAGGTTTCCATATGAAGACAGAACCTTCTCCTCAATAAATTCCATTGCTGTGGTAAATTCTCAGGGGTTTACAATGTTTTATCAACTGAGTCTGTATTTCATCACAACACATAAAAACCCATAAATTTAATCCCTCATCAACATCAATTTACAGAAGTGTTGTTTTGCTTTCTAGTAACCTACAATAATGCATTCAGCTATCATTCAAAGGTCATCTTTGTCACGAAAACTATCCCCCTCCCCAAAGAACTCTTTCCCTTCATTTTCATTGGTTTTCAGTGTGGTTAGTTCAGCAAAGCAGCATAAATGGCTGCTCAAATGGCAGCCTAAAACAACACCACTTCAGGCACTGACAAGTGAATGCTGTGGGCAGATTCTCTGGCAAGATTAAATTCACATTTTTATACCACAGACTGCCACTGTTCTCCCTAATTCTAGTGATCCTAATTATTCTCCTCTTCCTTTCATTTACTTGTGAGTAGAAGTCGTACTGTTTACCTGAGATTAGCTTATTATCTATGATGAAACTCAAAATACCTAAGTCTAGAACATAAAGTCAGTGTAGGCACTGCAAGGGAGTCCCTGCTTCCCTCCAGAGGTCAAACTCAGAGCACACAAACACAGAAGTTTCAAGTCCAGCAATACCATCTTCACATTCAAATACAAATAAGCAACTAAATTTTTCTCCCTCCTTTTTCTCAGAACTTCTTTTGGAAGAGAACACATTTTAAAAAATCATGTCAAAAAGAGGTAAGGATTTGTTTATAAAATTCAATGATTCTAAAGATTTATTTAATAATATCACCATGGCTGAAATATTAACAAATATTAATAAATATTCATTAATATAAAACTAGAAAAAATGTCAAGAATAACTCATGATAAAAGATGAAAAAAAACCATTTCAAGGATTAGTAAATCAGAATTTTGAAAACTTTCTGGGTATACCTGAGATTAAAGATAAATAGAACTCTGTCAACAACCATAGAGACAATATTTTATCCTTGATGCAATCCTCTACCAGTGAAAGGTACCATTCTCTTGGTTTAGCAATACAAGATTAGACAGCAGAGAAATATGGATAATTTGTGAAACTATACAAGTTTAGAGACTATTTCCTCTTATATTTTGAAAACCTTTTGGCTTTTAATAATTTTTACTAATTTATTCTTACAAGGCCACTAAAACTCCTTTTTAGTAATCTTGCTATTTAGCTTCGNATATATTCATTAATTTAAAAAAATTCTTAGAAAACAAAAGAATAACATACACAATCTGTTTTTTCCATTGTTCTTGTATAAAAAAACCCAACCAACAACTAGAACTGGCTTTTATTTCCTGCATCTATTCTAGACTTTAATATATTTATGTATCATTAAAATAATGTAGTTTGGAGAAACATGGACAAAAACTGCTCTGTACCAAATACCAGTTACACTGACAGGTGAAAAATATGAGAAAAATTCAGTGGTCTTATTCTAGTCCACTGAAAAAGAACTTTTTTCTCAAACACACTCTAAACCAGCAGGAGAGAGGTAAGAGGGTTTTAACTGGTAAAACAAAGCAAAGTCCAGATTTTATAAAGTAATTACTGAGTAAGTTACTAGGAAGTACTTTGATTTGAAAAACTATTGTTTTATCACATGAATCAATGAACACATTATATTACCAATGTTTGTTTCATATCAAAATGACTTCATGCTCTTGAGCAAATAACATTTATTTTCTTTCAGGAAAAATCTTGCCAGAAATGTGTTTGTTATCACTTTTCTATAAATCATGCTAGAAAGCTGTTTGTTATCACATTTCTATAAGGCAATTATTGTGTACACCAAAGAAAAAAGTTTAGCCCAACACATTACCACTAATATTTATGGAGAAGGAGAAATACAGAAGAGGCTTCAACTTCATAATGTAGGACCATTAATTAGCATCAAATGAAAGAAAAGCAATAAAGCAATTTTGTCACCAATTACTGACAATTTGTGTAAGTGCAACCATTAATTTTGGATAATATAAACCCATAAAATTAAGGGACCAAAACTATTTGAATCAATATTTCTTGATAGTCTCTTCCTACTGATTTTAATACTTGAATGAGTATCAAAATGTTTTAAACTTTATGTAAGAAAAATGGAAAAACATATGGTTATGATTTGCAATCTAAAAGTTGCTGGCTTTTTCTTTGGGGCTATTTTCCTTTTCTTTTGTGGCTGAAAATAAGGACAAGTAGGACAATTAATATTGTAACTCTTTGGAATTAACACAGTTAACACATTTGTGTTGACTGTGTCAACTCCTACTGTTTTAGGGAGCCTTCATAAAAAGGAAACGTTGAGGAGAGCCAGAAGTATCAATGTTTAATAGTCTGATTAAGGAATCTCCACTATGTACTGACATTATTAGCAATGTACTAATACAATAATAACATCAAGGGAGTATGAATGGTATCCTTGCACTGGGATATGTTCTCCAGCCTCAAAAAGAGATGACCAAACCCCCAGCAAAGCACTGTCACCCACCCCCGTCTCTCCTGTCTAGCAGAATTGCTGGCAGGCAGCATCGCGCACCAACTGCCATTGGTGGAGAGCCATGGCCCTGCAGATGTGGCCACAGCAGCCTGGCCTGGTGTCCTCCCGTGCCTCCCTAGCACAAGGTCACCCTGTGCACACCGCATTTCATCACTGCACACACTCAGGGCAGCCTCCCCAGCGCCCCTGGCCCTCTGCACTGCTCTGAGTGCCAAATCCAGGGGATGCCGCCTCAAGACAAAGCTCTGCAAAACTCTCCTGAGGCTAGGTATAGCTTTTATTGACAAAAATACTTTCTGGACAACCTTTTCCCTCTGCACTTGTCTGCTCTCCAGGAAAGCAAAGCAACCTTTTTGATAAATATCGATAGGAATTGGGAAAGAAATTACATGCGGAACACCTCCGTGTCTTCCAAAAACACACACCGAGGAAACTTACAGTTTAATCAGCATCCATATCAATTCCTAAACCTCGGGTGCTAGAGTACAAATAAACACTCTAAAGGGGTTTAGCTGCAAGGAGATAAGATCTCTCCCTGGGGAGACGGCTAGAAACTGCTCCATTGCCTTTGTGCAGACTACTGGAATGTGCTTGCTTTTCATTTCGGTCTTTGTGTCTGGCACTCAGGCCTCACAGGCAGTGTCTTAAGCCATGCAGGGTCAGGGCAAACAGAGAACTGCATTCATGGACAGATCAAGTTTATGTGAGAATCTGCTCCTCCTGTGCCCTCAATTTCCATTTGAATTGTTAATAAAATCTCAGCCTGAAAGCACATGATCCCATCAGTGGGGAAGTCATGCAGAGAATCCTCCAGCTCAGAAAAACAAAATTTCTTTATCTTTTTCATCCTCCTCCTACATTCGTGGGAATTATGCCATGTAACCCCCCTCCTAAAGTAACCCCCCTGCCCCAGCACAACACCTGATTGCCAGCCCACAGCTTGCACTAAAAAGCAGTGGGGGAAAGAAGAGAAGGGAAAAAGATACACAAACAATGCTCAGCAAAATCACAACTACAATAATTGCACCTTTGTAGCAATTTAAAAACTCCCAGACACCTTCAGGCAAAAAGAAACACAAATATTTCAATTTTTAAGTTAATTTCCAGCAGCTGATAACACCAGCTGCAAGAGTTTCCCACAGCTTTATGACACTGCATGAACTACAGGGCCACAGAGATAATAAAAGGTCACACATAAAGGAAAGAACAGAGCCATACCCCAATTAACTTGGTCTCCCCATGCAAAAATTGTGCAGGAACAAGAGCTGATATTTGCTGCAGGCACCAGACATGCATCTCCTAACCTTGCCACGGTCTAACTGGGCCTCTTGTTTCTCCTGCCTTTGCTCCTTGCAAACTGGTTTAATATTGAACGCTCTTCAGAGGGATGGGCTGATGAACAAAATCATGAATTTCCTACTTGCCCTTTAAGGTGGGTTAGAGGGGGTGCTAGTAATCAATTACAGAACAAAAAGCAAAAGAGACACTAAAGATTTTACAAACTAGATGTCATAAAGTTTGCATGCTGGTTTCTAACCAAAACACTTCCTTTACTTCTTCCTTAAAATTTTGTTTCTTTTGAAAATAGAAAATATAGTAGAGTATTAAAGTAAAATCTGTGTGAAATGCAATGACACAGAGATTGATGCAGTTTCCACTTGTTCTTTAGAGAAGCACATCAGTCCCAGAAAAACAATAACTGCGCTAAACATACAATGGAATTTAAAATCTTGTGGTTCTGAGTTTTACATGCTCCCAACCCTGGCCTCCACTCCCTCCTCCTCACACTCATTTGGGAAGATATTTCTGTTTGCAGTAATCACTGGAATAAGGAAAGTTTTAAGCCTGAAGCTGAGTGTCTGGGACCAATCCTGTTCCTCATTTCACTCACCAAGGCTTCCTTTTCTGCCTGGCAACCACCAAAAAACTTGATCCTTGCAGTAAGTACAAACACCTGGAAAAGCAGATTAGACCTTTGCCTACCTCTGAACAGTGCTTGTCTGAATCATTACTGCATATTATTAATCAAATAGTATCATTACTGTGACAATATCTCATACTTAAAAGATGATTTAAAAATAATACAGGTAGATATTTCAGGGTCCTGTGGGCCTGGGGGTCTCCTGGTTTGGACTGAATCGGTTCACAAAACCAAAACCCATCATCTGTAATATTCCTATCAATAAAGGACATATCACAGCAGGTGTTGAGGATGGACTTTGCTAGCACATGATGAAACTTATTTTGTTCTAGTCTAGATTTTACACATTTTTACCTACAGCTGGCGGAATTGGGAAGAACAGCCAATGGATAGAGCCCTTAAATCTGTTCACCAGGTGTCTGCAAATAGGTCACGAGTGTTATTAATTACTTCATTAGCCCCAAGTCCTTGAGCAGTGTATGCAAACATATTTGACCCTGTGACACAATTTTTAACTGACCTATAGGAGCAATCACTGTTTGTTATTCGCGATGCGTGACTGGTCACCCAGAGCACAAAACTCTGCTCTTTTCCTGGCTGGGGAGAAAAGAGGGCCTGTGCTGTTTGCTAATTCTCCACAAACGCTCACAACTGCCTAAGGAGTCAGTTAAAATGCTTTGTTCAAATGGGACTTTCTAGCAAACACTTGTTGCAGGTTGGTTTTTTCCCCACACAATCTGGCGGCCGGTTGGGGCGGCTGTGACTTCAGGCTGGGAATCCCAGGGAACAGAGGATGAGCTTCCTTACACCAACACATGCACACCCACAGAACACACCAAATGCCATGTGGAATTCACAATTTCAACACATTCTCTGCCCATGTCTACAAGCTCAAATGACCTCTTCCTTTTTTACCTGTCTATGTACAGACAACTTCCAGGGGTTTTTTTTGTACAGTCACCCTCTCCTCATTCAAACACTGCCTTAAAACTACTTTTTCTTGGACAGTTTACTGATGCTCACTCATACTTTATGGATAAAGTGAAAGCTGCCACATCACACCACTAAATACAAAACCTGAGAGCAACTGCAGAGCAGAAGAATGTCCTTTCATTAAATCCACACCAAAACTGTAATTCAGTGTGCATGTGGGTACAGGGAGGAGGAGAACATCCTAGCAGGAAGTTGCATAAAAAATATGCATCATGTATACACAATCCAGAGCTAAAATCTGTTAACTTTATCCAATTTGAAATAAAAATGTTGACTGCTCTTTTGCCATAAAATAAAGCTAAGAGGAAAGGTGAAGTAACAAAAATGGCAGGAAATTAACCTCCTCTTATAAAAAGAAGGCAGGTCTACTAAAATGCAGTCTCTGCGAAAGGATCTATTGAAATTCTTACTTACTTTCTCCCACGAGATTACAGTATCCATCATGCATGGAGAATAATGAAAAATGTTAGATTTTTCACAGTAGAATTCAGCAAATTAACTCAGACCTTTTAAGTTCTAGCTAAATGTCTAAAGTGAAGAGACAGCTTTCTCCAATATCTTCCTATTTCCTACATTACCTTACATATATATACTCTAGGTACAGTATGTATTCCCTACATGACCACCTGTGAACTTAAAAAGTTCTAAATACTGAGATGGATTGGTTCCTTTTTTATATTCTAATGTAAGAGAACACTCTAAATATTTATATCAATCATGTATTAGAATTAAATTATTAGGGTTAATAGATTTATTTTTACAGGAGTTCAAGATTAGTATCTAAGCAATTAACTTTGGTACTTCATGAATCATTAAACTGTTTGCTATAAAATAGTGAGATTTAGAATGGGTAAATCCCAGTAAAACATCAACAAAATAAAGTTTATCCACTCATTTTAAATAATGTCCTTGCAATATTGCAATAATGTTCTCTAAAACTAACTCTGAATGCTATTTTGTCAGCTAATTAGCTGATAAACAAAACAAATCCCTTCTTAAGGAGCTGAATGTAAGCAAAGCACACAGTCAAGAGACTTTGTCTTTCAACAAAATCTAAAGCACTAAACAAATATACACAGAAACAACAATGCTACCTAACTCCCCTCTTCTTAAAACACTTTTCCCCCTGTCTTGAGCGCACACAGAAGCAAATTAGACTTTACATCAAGTGGGTGTGAATTTTCATGAGTTTTAGAAAGCTGGTAATTTGCTATCAGCAAAGCCAGAGCCACCTGCAGAGGCTCAGGTCATCCCAGTCTCCACCACTGTGGCCCTTTGTGGATTCATCCTTCCATGGTCTTGCCACCTATGCCAGACTCTAAACTGCACAGGGAACATACAGGGTGTGACCAAGGATGGGGATTCAAAATACTCATTGACATAAGTTTGAGCACATATTTTGAAATGAGATTACAGACTTTGTAAAATCCCACTTTCACCTTCCCTCTGGTGAGACTGTATCTTTGAATTANTTAAAACCCAGGATATTATTTTATTAATTTTAGAAAACACCTAGAAGACTGCTTGTGTTCAAAACTGGTAAAAACCAATACCAATGCATCTGTGGAGCAGCCAGTCACCATCCTAGCTTACACATTTTCATCTGTGAGCCAGTCTGAAGTTGCAGAGGCATAAACCAAGAAAACCCAATAAAACAAAGTGAGAAAGCAAAATACCAATGTTACTTCTCCCTGTCCTTCATGTCAGCTGCAGGACTGCCAGGGTGGGAGAGCAAGGGAGAGCAAATAAGTTCATAAGCACCACTACATTTACAATATAGATGCAGAATATGCATAAATTGAGCTTCTCTACTCCACCATATGACCAAAATTCAGTATCTTTATTTCAATGGTGATGTCCAGTATCTCTACTGTAACTGGAAGCTTCAGCTGATATGACTTGGGTCTGGTTTAAACAAGTGAGCTTCCAGGAAGAGATGCAGCAAAGAGTTTGATTGCTTTTTCATTCTCTGTGTTGTCACTGCCCCTCCTCTTTTGGGGACGCTGAGGCCCTGTACCTGTAATATTTTAGTTGTGTTTGCACTGCCAACAGTGCTCTGTGGCTCTGCTGGCATTTCCCTGATTTGCCTTCATCAATCCAGCCTGGATGGCAGAGGCAACCAAGACAGAGAGGCCCCTGTGGCTTGTGGCACCTGTGCTCACAGGGTCCCAGGTACCCCAGGCATACCTCGATTGCATTTTCACAATTCTTCAACTCAGGTGGGTATAGAAGGCCATGAACTTGCTCCTTTTTCATAAACTGTTCCCTTTTAGAACAATTAAAAAAGCTCAATGCACTGTGTCTTTCAAGTCATGCACTCTACGTTTCCAATAACATGGCAGTATATTTTCTTGTAGATTTGGAGAAAAAATGTGCCCAAAAATTAAAAAAAAATCTAGGTTTAGTTCAGAGAGCTAGGAAGTACTTATTTCAATTCATTTTAAATTTATCCATGAAGATATGGAGCTTTTTGAAGACCAAAGAGGTTGAAAGGTTTAACTTTGAAAGATACGCATTTGGCACATGGTAAATTCCTACTGTCATAGGCCCTGTGTGATTTTTAATTTCTATGCTGAGCAAACAAGATTCAAAAGTCTGCCACAGTGTAAGAAAACATCCTCAGCAGTTGAATATTTCTCCCTCTTTAAAGCTCTTCACAAGAGCAAGGCAGTTCTGCAATTTATTACCTGAAATAATTTCAAATGGGTATTAAATTACCTCATATTTATCAGCCCAAATCAATATAAATTTACAGTGCACAGTGGAAGGCCTGCAGCATGAGAGGGATGAACAGCAAAACTGACTGCAAAGTATGAAAGAGAAGCATGAGGCAGTTGAGTCATGATCATCACAGCTGATATAGCAAGAGGGGTGGAGATCAATGAGAAATGGGGTCTTGCAACACCTGATGGTCCTCAGAAATTTAGGTGATTATGGTGGGTGCTCAGCTCAGAAGGGGGGATTTGCTGCAGCAAAATATTAGAGAATTCTGGTTTTCCCATCTAGAGGAATAATAAAATCCAATGCAGGAAACAACAAACCCTAGAAATGTACTTTAGGCTCGTTCCCTCTGGATGATGCTCTGTGGCCACCTTGTCTCCAAGATCTCTTCCACTGCCAACTGGAGGGATTGGTTCCCACTCCCCTGGTGCAGACCCTCTGCAGGTGACAAAATCCTGCCAAGCTACAGGGGTGCTTATCAGCATGGCTAAACACAAGATCCTGGGAAGTTTTATATCACAGGGTTTGTTAAAGTTACTGGCCGGGATCAGCTTCGTTGTGCATCCTTGGGAACATCTTCAGGAATCTCTTCTCGTGAAGTACCTAAAGGAATTTCTGTGGTAGCAGAAATTCTATAAACCTATGATTAAGGCAGTAGTGAGTGAAGTCAGCACACTTGATCAAAACTGTACGCAAAAGGTACAGTAGGAAACAAGATTAAGTGATAAATCACCTCTTATTGCAAAATTTAAAAAAAGAGAAAGTAATTAATAAAGTGGTCCAGCTAGGCAAAAGCTTGAGCAAACAGGAGTGATTGCCCAAGAAATGGTTGCATACAAAATGTGTCAAAAGGGGTATAAAGAGTTAAAGTAAATAAATGGGACCAAAAGTACATACAATTTTTAAATTAAATCAGAAAAGTGTGGGTTTAATTCCAAAGGGAAAAGTGTGTGCCAGGCTATTGAGTTATACATTGCTGTATTGAAGAGTAGGTCAAGATCTTATCAGCTCTATTATGAGGAATGTCAATAAAAGACTGCGCTATGATAAAATGTTTAATTAAAAATGAACATTGTGCAACAGATGAACTCTTTGTATTATACAGAAAAAGGAGTCAAATGGATTGTGTTCTCTGAGTTACAAATTGCAGTGAATCATTTTCCCTTCATCAAACATTCTTATCACTACTAAATCTTGTATTAAAAAGTGGATTTACTTACAGTATAATTTTTTTTACAAATTAGTGTAGGACTATACCTACAGGACACTTCAAATACTTGAGCATATGGAACAACTGTGAGGAGAAGAATACTAGGGTCTTGTTTTCTGGGTAATCTTCCAGGTGAATAAGTGGTTTGCTTTGTCAAGTTAATTAACAAAGCAAAATATTAATATTGATTCAATGAGTTGATCCAAAAGCAACAGGAACAAGCAAGACTCAAGGTTTTGGTTCATTACTCATATAATATACATGTACTCAACATGACTGCCCTAAACATCTCTCACAGTTCAGTACACAAGGTGACAAACAATGACACCAAGAAGAGCACACGGGACTAAAAGCAGCAACACTCATTGTTGACTGACATGATTCTTCCCTGGTGAAAACACTTTACCCCCATCCCTTCTGTAATTTTAAACATCTTTGACACTGGCCAGAGCCAGGACACTTAGCTATAAGTGTAAAGGCAAAGGAATTCAAGATGGAAAATATGTTTTTTACACAGTTTTAAATGAATTATGCAAAATGCAGGGAGCAGAAAATGGTAAATAAGCACCACAGGACAAGGCAAAAAATGGCTCAACACCTTCATGGCCTTCCCTCCCAGCATAACTTCATGTAACAAAGCATAACAGGACATTCATATGGACACTTGGGCCAGAACATGCAGAAAAGAACATTTTTAATATTTCTACCACTCAGCTTCAAACCCCCAACAGAGCGTACAGATGCATATGGACAGATGCACTGCATAAATTGCATACTTCTTAAAACCCAGCCCAAACTGGGAGAGACTTCTGCTGAAAAACATTGCAAAATTCCTGAAACAAGATACACCAATAGAATGAAACTTCCAATAGGAGCTGATGAACCTGAGATATTGAAACAGATAAATCAGATAAGAGCACACTCATCATTTTATGTCTGTCCCTTTTTCAGAAACAATTAATAATTGCATTAAAAAATATCTGAGTCAAAAATAGCTTTGGTGTAGCATTCATGGTTTTAACAATCAAAATTTATCCTCATATTTCAGACAGCAATTTTAATGTACTCTATACAATAAATGAAATATATTAGAGCAAAGAGCTCCACTGATCAGCTGATAGAAAAAAAAATATTGTGTAGAAAATAAGAATTCTGGTGCCCTTTAGTCAAAGGATTTCTAAGTTATGAGTGACCTGTGGGCACCAAATGCTCCAGCTGTGGGAGTGTGAAGGATTCTATTACTAAAGCAAGAATAATACTGAAGTAAATATTTTCATCAGTGGACAAAGATGAACTAATCAAATCCAAACTGTTAATAAGGGGAAAATCCACAATATGCTCATGAAAGAATTACCAGCCATAGAAACTGATGATATTAAAGAGCTATTAAGTGATCTTGTCTTCCTCTCAGAGTTAAGCCTTGTTTCCTGCAGTTCTTGCATAATAATACTTACCTGTAGGACTGCCACCCTATCCCTTGGTAAATTGTTCTGAAGTCCTTTATCTTTTCATCAGACACTATTTCCTGAGATTCAGTCTATAATTACCCATAATGATAAAGTCATATTTAAGGACAGAAAAATATAGATATAGAAACATGTTTCCTTCGAGCACAGGACATCCCAAATCAAGAAAAAATAAACTTCAATAAGAGAGAATTATTACCTAAGAAGCAGATTTGGTAGCAATATTAAAAACTAAGTCCTCAGAGGAGGTCTAGTTAGGGGCAGGAATAGAACAAATCCCTCACCAGGAGCCAGTAGAGATTCCCAGGGTCATGGCCTCATTGAAATTAAGAGAAAAACTCCTACTGATTTCAATGGGGCCAGGATATGGCCCCCATATTTTATCCATAGTATATCATCACACGTGTAAACTACAAATGAAGCATCATGAGGTGAGGTGCCTATAATTCCTGATGTTTTCATCCACTGTTATAGCCAAGACCTCTCCCTGAACTCCAACAGAGGCAAATTAGTTCCACATGTCAGATACTGACTGTAATATTTTCCCTTACACTTGGTACACAATGAGGAGATGCAGTACAGCACAGAGCAATTAATACATTTCTTTTTTGTGAAATAATGCATGACAGAATAACTCAGAAAAGATGTCGCTCACTTGAAGTTGCTAGTTCATGAAAAATATAAGGAGGGAAAGCAATCAATGGAAAATAAGATAAATTAAGCCACCCCTTACTGACCAAAACCTTCCTAGTTGTTGCTTTCTTTGCTTTGTTTCAACCCTTCTTTCTTTGCAGGTTTCCTGCTGCCCCTCATTTCCAACATCACCTCTGAATCTGGGATTACAATCTATCACAATCCAAACTGAACCAGCTTTTACAGTTTCCTGAAAGAGAACTCTAACATATAGGATAGGACTGCTAAGCATAGGCAACTCATGCATTTTGCATACCCTACAGAATCCTGCCAAAGGCTCAGCTGCCATTCCAGATGGCTGTGGGTCTATTGCATGTTTTGTGTCATATTTACCAGTCCCATGTTTAAGTAACAAACTCTCACCTCAATATGTCTTTTACCACCAGTGAGAAAATAGTGAAAGTGAACCAAGGCCTTTAGGCAGTACCGATTCACTGCACTGCACTTTGACCAGAGATTATGTCTAATAATAATAATAATAATAATATGCAAACCTTCCTCAAATCACTCTCAAACCATTCTTCGGTTAGGAAATAATCTTGCCTGTGGAAGGGTAACTAAAATATACTCTTTCTGATGACACATGCNAAACATCTTTGACACTGGCCAGAGCCAGGACACTTAGCTATAAGAGTAAAGGCAAAGGAATTCTAGATGGAAAATATGTTTTTTACACAGTTTTAAATGAATTATGCAAAATGCAGGGAGCAGAAAATGGTAAATTAGCACCACAGGACAAGGCAAAAAATGGCTCAACACCTTCATGGCCTTCCCTCCCAGCATAACTTCATGTAACAAAGCATAACAGGACATTCATATGGACACTTGGGCCAGAACATGCAGAAAAGAACATTTTTAATATTTCTACCACTCAGCTTCAAACCCCCAACAGAGCGTACAGATGCATATGGACAGATGCACTGCATAAATTGCATACTTCTTAAAACCCAGCCCAAACTGGGAGAGACTTCTGCTGAAAAACATTGCAAAATTCCTGAAACAAGATACACCAATAGAATGAAACTTCCAATAGGAGCTGATGAACCTGAGATATTGAAACAGATAAATCAGATAAGAGCACACTCATCATTTTATGTCTGTCCCTTTTTCAGAAACAATTAATAATTGCATTAAAAAATATCTGAGTCAAAAATAGCTTTGGTGTAGCATTCATGGTTTTAACAATCAAAATTTATCCTCATATTTCAGACAGCAATTTTAATGTACTCTATACAATAAATGAAATATATTAGAGCAAAGAGCTCCACTGATCAGCTGATAGAAAAAAAAATATTGTGTAGAAAATAAGAATTCTGGTGCCCTTTAGTCAAAGGATTTCTAAGTTATGAGTGACCTGTGGGCACCAAATGCTCCAGCTGTGGGAGTGTGAAGGATTCTATTACTAAAGCAAGAATAATACTGAAGTAAATATTTTCATCAGTGGACAAAGATGAACTAATCAAATCCAAACTGTTAATAAGGGGAAAATCCACAATATGCTCATGAAAGAATTACCAGCCATAGAAACTGATGATATTAAAGAGCTATTAAGTGATCTTGTCTTCCTCTCAGAGTTAAGCCTTGTTTCCTGCAGTTCTTGCATAATAATACTTACCTGTAGGACTGCCACCCTATCCCTTGGTAAATTGTTCTGAAGTCCTTTATCTTTTCATCAGACACTATTTCCTGAGATTCAGTCTATAATTACCCATAATGATACAGTCATATTTAAGGACAGAAAAATATAGATATAGAAACATGTTTCCTTCGAGCACAGGACATCCCAAATCAAGAAAAAATAAACTTCAATAAGAGAGAATTATTACCTAAGAAGCAGATTTGGTAGCAATATTAAAAACTAAGTCCTCAGAGGAGGTCTAGTTAGGGGCAGGAATAGAACAAATCCCTCACCAGGAGCCAGTAGAGATTCCCAGGGTCATGGCCTCATTGAAATTAAGAGAAAAACTCCTACTGATTTCAATGGGGCCAGGATATGGCCCCCATATTTTATCCATAGTATATCATCACACGTGTAAACTACAAATGAAGCATCATGAGGTGAGGTGCCTATAATTCCTGATGTTTTCATCCACTGTTATAGCCAAGACCTCTCCCTGAACTCCAACAGAGGCAAATTAGTTCCACATGTCAGATACTGACTGTAATATTTTCCCTTACACTTGGTACACAATGAGGAGATGCAGTACAGCACAGAGCAATTAATACATTTCTTTTTTGTGAAATAATGCATGACAGAATAACTCAGAAAAGATGTCGCTCACTTGAAGTTGCTAGTTCATGAAAAATATAAGGAGGGAAAGCAATCAATGGAAAATAAGATAAATTAAGCCACCCCTTACTGACCAAAACCTTCCTAGTTGTTGCTTTCTTTGCTTTGTTTCAACCCTTCTTTCTTTGCAGGTTTCCTGCTGCCCCTCATTTCCAACATCACCTCTGAATCTGGGATTACAATCTATCACAATCCAAACTGAACCAGCTTTTACAGTTTCCTGAAAGAGAACTCTAACATATAGGATAGGACTGCTAAGCATAGGCAACTCATGCATTTTGCATACCCTACAGAATCCTGCCAAAGGCTCAGCTGCCATTCCAGATGGCTGTGGGTCTATTGCATGTTTTGTGTCATATTTACCAGTCCCATGTTTAAGTAACAAACTCTCACCTCAATATGTCTTTTACCACCAGTGAGAAAATAGTGAAAGTGAACCAAGGCCTTTAGGCAGTACCGATTCACTGCACTGCACTTTGACCAGAGATTATGTCTAATAATAATAATAATAGTATGCAAACCTTCCTCAAATCACTCTCCTGAAACCATTCGGTTAGGAAATAACCTTGCCTGTAGAAGGGTAACTAAAATATACTCTTTCTGATGACACATGCATGGGACTACAGAGTGCACCTCTAGTCACAGGCAACAGTCACAACAGCCCAAGAATTCTCTGGAACAAATCTGTGACACAAATTAAAGCTCATGGAACATTGCAGCCCACTACAGCACCTGGACTGATTAATTACTCTCTTGGGTAAATACCAACACAGGGGAAGCCACCAAATCCAATGACAATCAAAGTGAAGTCAAGACTTGGAATACCTGTCTGAGTTCACTTATATTAAACAGAAAAGTGACTATGAAGAGCTTCATCAGGCCTTGTGGAAGAGAATAAAACCTACCNGTATGCAAACCTTCCTCAAATCACTCTCCTGAAACCATTCGGTTAGGAAATAACCTTGCCTGTAGAAGGGTAACTAAAATATACTCTTTCTGATGACACATGCATGGGACTACAGAGTGCACCTCTAGTCACAGGTAACAGTCACAACAGCCCAAGAATTCTCTGGAACAAATCTGTGACACAAATTAAAGCTCATGGAACATTGCAGCCCACTACAGCACCTGGACTGATTAATTACTCTCTTGGGTAAATACCAACACAGGGGAAGCCACCAAATCCAATGACAATCAAAGTGAAGTCAAGACTTGGAATACCTGTCTGAGTTCACTTATATTAAACAGAAAAGTGACTATGAAGAGCTTCATCAGGCCTTGTGGAAGAGAATAAAACCTACCTCATTCTGAGAAGCCGCTCTCCTTTCCCAGTACTACTCAGCGCTGAACGTGGCATCACTCAGAGTGGAGCATCACAGCAGACAGAATCTGGCATCTGTGGAAAATATTTCTTTCCAGTCCTGTAAAATAAAACCAAATCACAGCTCTTTCAGAAATAAAGATTCTGTAAAAACACTGCGCTGTATAATTCCAATATTATTTTAATTCAAGTCACACTTGTAAAGTTCAATGTTTCACAAAGATGAAAAAAGAATTAGATAAACAACAACAAAAACAAATGGAGAAACAAACAAAAAAACCTTCCCCCCTCCTCAATCTGGCAAATTCAACTTGACTTCTAGAGTTCAAGCTATGTTTTTATGCATTTCATTTACAAATGCAATAAAGTGCCTTTCTTTGAAAAACTGATTTTCACCATTTAGAAGTAACGAGTTTATAACAGTTTAGAAATAAAGACAAGTAAAAATTTGTAAGCTTTCATGTATTTGCCAAGTATCCAGGATACAACAGAATGTTGACTACCATGATAACAGTTTCAAAATATCCCACAGAACCATTTATGATGGAAAATTAATCACCACTTTTTTAACTAGACCATGGCACTGAGTGCCACATCCAGGTGCACCTCGAACACTTCAAAGGATGGTGACACCACCACCTAACTGTAGAAATGTGAAGATAAGCACTATGGAACTAGAGAAAATTGAAGAAAAGAGATCTATGTTGATCAAATTGATGGTCATATAACTGGAATTTCATTTTTTTTTCCTGACAATGCATGAACCAAAGTGGAAACCGCTCCTAAATCCACACAGACTTGGATACAATCAATATGAACACACAGAGAAAGGGAAACTGGATAGGGAGAAGCTGATTATTTTAGTGCAAGCTGAGACCACAAGATAGCCAAATCCAATTAAAAAAAATATACAATATGTATAAACATTATCTTCAGGTATTCTCTTTTCAAAAGGTTTTGAACCAAATTCAAGATAGTTTGTAAACATGCATAACTTCAGTAGTGTGACAATCAAGTTTACAAGAGACCAATGTAATACTTTATTATATTAAGTACAAATTACTTTATATCTCTGTTACCCCTCTTTGTCTGGAGTAGCTGAAACCCACAAGCACCCTGTTTTAATTAAAGATTTGCAGACCACAGATAAATTATATCATTTTAAGACAAGGCGAAAATATCTTGCACCAAAGTGTCTTTTTGACTTCGAAGTTCTTTTCATGATTGAAGACAGAAAATAAATATTTTTCAATAGTCTGTTGTAGTAAGAAATTTGTCAACCAAGTGCCTACTGACAGAATAGAAATAAAATATTTTTTCCTTATAATTGATGTATCTGAGATTAAACATATATTTCTAAAAGATACATTTCTCTTTCAGTTGAAAGTAATACATATTTCAGGTATGTCCAAATACAAAGCATAGGGTCTTATTATAATATAAATCCCTTTCATTAATCTCAAATGTTAAATTATCATAGAATGGCATGGGTTGGAAAGGGAACTTAAAAATCATCTCATTCCAACCCCCTGTCATAGGCAAGGACACCTTCCTCTAGACCAGGTTGCTCAGAGCCCCATCCAACCTGGCCTTGAGCACTTCCAGGGATGAGGCAGCCACAGCCTCTATGGGAAACCTCTGCCAGGACCTCACCACCCTCACAGGAAAGAATTTCTTCCTAACCTCTAATTTTAAAATGTTCACTGTCAGTTTGAACGTGTTCCCCCTTGTCCTGTCACTCCAGGCCCTTGCAAATAGTCTCTCTCCCTCTTTCCTGTGGGCTCCCCTCACGTACCGGAAGGCCGCAATGAGCTCACCTCAAAGCCTTCTCTGTTCCAGGCTGAACAACCCCAGTTCTCTCAGCCTTTCCTCCCAGCAGAGCTGCTCCATCCCTCTGATGCCCTTGGTGCCTCCTCTGGCCTGGCTCCAGCAGCTCCCTGTCCTTGCTGTGCTGGGAGCCCAGAGCTGGATGCAGCCCTGCAGGTGGGGTCTCAGCAGAGGGGGCAGAGGGGCAGAATCCCCTCCCTGCCCTGCTGCCCACAGGGCTCTGGGTGAGCCCAGCACACGGGGGGCTCTGGGCTCCCAATGGCCAGGCCATGGCCAGCCTCTCACCCACAGCACCCCCAGGGCCTTCTCCCAGGGCTGCTCTGGGTCTGCTCATCCCCAGCCTGGATTGGTACCAGGGGTTGCTCTAACCAAGGTGCAGCAGCTTGGACTTGGTCTGTCAAACCTCATGAGATTCCCATGGGCCACTGCTTGAGTTTGTCCAGGTCCCTCTGGATGGCATCCCATCCTTCAGGTGTGTCACCCACACCCCTCAGATTGGTGCTATCTGCAAAACCTGCTGTGGGAGTACTCAATCCCTTTGTCCATTTCATTAATGAAGGTATTAAATGACACTGGTCCCAGTGTGTTTGTCATGTCTGGGTATGTGCCTACATAGATGCAAGACTAAACCACAAGAGATTCATGGTTCAAATCATCAGACATGGACACACTGAAGATGAGATCCAAACATGAAAACAAGGCTGACATGCTTCTAACTGGTTTTCTTATTAGCAGACACAGATATCTCTGCACACAAACCCAAGCACAAGTAAAATTCTTGGGTTTCAACTGTGTTTTTGCATAACATTATATAAAACATTATATATAACAAACATGCATAACATTATACATAACAACATATGACTTATGTTTTTGCATAACATTTCTAGCCTTTGAAATACCTATTTTAATGCCATCAGGCACTGGTGTTGTTTTTGCTATGTGGCTTAAGGACTAAAAGGAAATTTCAGTCCCTCAAGTGATAGCCATTCAATATAAAACTCATAGCACAGTAGGACATTCTCCTTCATTACCAGTTTGCATAACCTGATATCCCTATTCACATTCACAGTGAAAGTCACTCTTAATAAAAAGCATAGAATAACCTGAAACATGTACTTCTACCCTAAAACAAATGAACTCTTTTGGGGGAAAAGCAGTTATGAATAATACTTGATACAAATTCATCTGTGTCAAGGAACTTTGGTCAAATACACTTTGAATATGCTGAAATGAGGTCCACCACCAACATTCTCTACTTCATAGCTGAGCAAACTTGGCTTTTAATATACAAATTATGAAGATGGATAAAAGTCCATAGAGTAAGAAGCTGTGTTCAATAAGATGTTATGTTCAAAATTATAAAGTGTAAGTCTTTCATAAGGGGCTGCAAAACACCTCTGAAATCAATATCTTGTAGGATGTCAGAAGAGCTACAAGGGGAGTAAAATTTTTTGTTCCTAAAGCAAAACAAAACTAAATTCTGAGACAACTCATAGGAGGAGAAAAACCACCAAAACAAAATTTTATGATACTGAGGTATTAAATTCTAAATGCTATTACTGTTCTTCCCTTGGAGAAGGAATGAGGAGAACTTCTTATTTAAGGCAAGTGTAATAGGAACAAACTGCCATGAAATATCCATGGCCTGCTGCCTTCCACACTAAAATAAAAGTTAAGTAAAATCTTCTATGCTTTGCCTAAGAATTCTATGGTTTGGACCATTTACTAAAAGAAAGATGCAGGGAGGTTTTTCTCCCAGCCACAGTCCCAGTTCAAACTATCTTGTGACCCCATCCCACATTAGTTGTTATCCTGGAGAGGTGAGCCCTCAACACCAGATTCTCTGAGCTTCATCGTCTCACCAGCACCTGAGGGATAGAGGCTGTGCTTTTTCCAACACATGGAGAAAAGAAAGATCTGCCTGAAAAATTGCATATAAAATGGGGAAAAATGGATATTCTGAAAACACACATTTGGTGCAGTGCTGAACAGCCAGCACTGGCTGAACAGGCATTGTAGGGCTCGTGTTCTTTTCCAAGAGTCAGTGTGAAAGGGCCTAGGAAGTGGCACCAGCAGAGCCTGTGTTCCTGAGAAACAGAACTTCACTGACAGAGGTGAGGGGGATGCTTGCATTCCATCATCTACTTTGTTTTCAACATAAATTTTTCCTTATCTAGATTTACAAAAGGCAGATACTATGATAGGATGGTGGTATGAACAAAGGGAACAAAGAACGTTCTGTGTGATTTTAAGGCGCAGTCAGACTTCTGTCCAGGAAAAAATTAGGAATATATATATATAAAAAAAAAATCTATAAATTTAAAAAATTCTACAGTCCAAATGCCGAATCTAGCAGATCCAAACCACGAAAATAGCATTTTGTTTNGAAACATCACTTCTCTCACATCATTAAGTCAGACAAAGAAGTGCTGGGATTCATTGCTAAAGGTGTCTGACAAATAGGAAAAAAAAGTAAATAAATGATAGATCAATATAATTAGCCTGTAACACATGTAAGATAATTTCTAGACTATATACTTGATTTTATACCTATGACAGTCAAAGGAAACAAAAAAAATATTGATTTCAGGACTGTACCTGATGGGACTTTTTCTTGTTTTCCTTCTGACAAAGGACTTAGAACTAATGTACCTAATTGGGGTACATTAGTTCTAAGTCCTTTGGGTATTAACTATCTAAATATATATATTTAGATAGTTAATATATATATTATATATACATAGGGTATATATATAATAGTTATATATAGTTATATATATAGGGTATTAACTATCTAAATATGTATATTATGTCTTTAGGCTTTCCATATACTATGTTATACTTAATGATTTATTGTTATCTTCACTATGGTTTAAAATTTAGAATAACAGCAAAGAAATAAATGGTTTTTTGCTGAACAGAAATTAGGTGGGAGATCCACAAAAGAAAAAAAGAGCTGGAAAACTCATCCTGTAAACCTGGGTTCTACTTCCCTTTTGAAAACATCCTCAGCAATTGCCATTTGTTGCCACTCACTTTTATGACAGCAGATTATTGCAGAAAATAAAGTTTGGAATTAATTTGAAATGAATTTTTCACCAGCCACAGCTCTGGCATGGAGCATTTGTCACCCTAACAAATGTGTACTAGAATTAATCTTCCTACTGTACAAGGCTTCCCCGGTAGCTTCACACCAGAGCAAATCACAGAGAATTATCAGATTTATTATCTCTTTATTGATATTCCTGAGGCATTTGGATGGATTGATTCGGATGTGCTACTCCTTGGACATATTAGATAGATTACTTAACAAATTTCTGAGCAGCTGCCCGTGACCTGGTCAATATCTCCCAGGAAATTCCTGCTCACAAACACCCATCACTTGCCAGGAGCACGTCTGTCCTCTGAGCTGCAGCTGTCATCTTGTGACACACAAACCACAGTACTAACAGGGGAAGTTAAAGCACCCCAGTCTTGCTTTTTTAATTTAGACTGTACTTGGGGCTTAATAATAAGCCTCTTTGCATAAATGCTTTGAAAGGTCTCTATTATTCTACAGTTAACTAATCATCAAAAGGAAACGTTTCTCAAGAGACAAATCATTCTTCTATTACTATATTTTGCTTTTAAAATTCCAACTTCTGACAAGATGAATGGTTCTGCAGCATGTTTTAGTCTAAACTGTGGGGCAGAGCAGATGGAAGGACTGCTTAGGAATTTTTTAAGGGTTTCTATGTGATAGGATCTGGTGATGGAACTTCTGGCTTACCACAGCAGATTCACAGCCTGGCACAGTCATTCCCTATCCATGTTAAATACATCCCATCTCCTGATGGGAGAAAACTGCCCTCCCTGCAGATCTCATCCTACTGGCTGGCAATAATTGTTGTTCCTATTTTACCATTACTCAGGAGACTTTACACTCTACAAAGACAAAAGCTGTTTTCTGACTAGGACTGGGCATTTCTAAATCTGGAGTTTGACCCTCAACTCACTTCTCACTCATTCTGCAGGAGTGACCCAGTAAAAACATCCTGAAATCTCAGGATGGCACAGCAGGTTGGGCCACCTCACTTCCAGTCAGATTCCCAGGAGGCCAAGCAGGCTGGAGCTGGGACGTTGTGTACATCCCACAGCCAGGCATGAAAGAATTGTCTCAGCCCAGAGAAAAGGGTGAGGACTCCTCCTTCTCCCTTCTGTCCTTCAGCAATATTCCATCAGAAGTAAAGGCTAGATGGGACAGAGGGAGGAAGGAAGAAAGGAAATTGGGAGGAAGGGAGGGAGGGAAGAAGACAGTACAAAAGTCCTCAGCATGTTTATCAGATCCCTGTGTCCAGCTGGGCAATAGGGAATACTAAGGACGTGACTTAATCCTACCTCTCATACGTTTTGCTCACAACTGTAGGAGGGCACCTTTTCTCAGGAGGTGATGTGGAGGGCCCAGATTTCAGCAGGGTTCTTTACACCTCATCATTTCTCCTTTACAAGTGATGCTAACCATGGAAGGGGAAGGGCAATGCTGTTGGTTCCTTCCTCCAAACCCCTTTTTCTTATTTTAAATACAGAAATAGACTTTTTGACCAGTTGCTCAGACAGCAACGATGGTTAAGCCATTTCTTTTCTGTGCATGAAGAAGTCAATACACACAAACCCCTTTTCAAAGAAATGCTCCACCTGCCTGGCTACATCTTGGTACTGAGCACCTGATGCCCATGCTGTGAACATTTCCACCCTAGTTTGCCTGTGTTTTTTGAATGCCTGGCTGCAGCAAATCTCCCAAATTTCTTTCATCTGAAATGAAAGCAGTTCATGTTCTCCAAAACATGAAACACAATAATAAACTATTTCTAATATACTATTTTCTGCAAACATGTTTTACATGGATCCATATAAACTGCTTCTGAAGTGAAGGAAGACTACGGATAAGCTAGAAGCCATAAGAGTCAAGGAGCTGAAAAAGGTGGCTGAATTATTGGTCATGTAAAAGTGAAGGTAACAAATATACTCAGAAAATTTTATTCACTGAAAATGTTTCTCCCAGAAAATTTAGGCTGATTAGTATAATAGGATAAAATAAAAATAGTGTCTATTAAATTAGTCTGACTATTTTCCAGAGTAATTTAAGGTAACAGTTCAAAAATAAATTAGATATCTAGAGAGAAACAAATACTGCAAGTTCTCTTATCCAAATTATGCGACTAACAAAAAAGAAAATGAGATCCTTAAACACATGGTCTTTTCCACAGAATTAGATGGATCTTAAAGACAAGCAAGAAGAAAAATGAAACTGAATTTATTCATTATGCGATATTCAAAAGTCCTTCCATGAAGTTTTCTAAAAATTAAAAGTTTATGTGAGGATGTTCCATTTGCTGTTATCCAGATCCATGTATTTCTGACGAACTAGAAATTTAGAATTCATAATTCACTGCTTTCAATGGTAAAAGAACAACAGATGCAACCCGTGGATGCTGAGATTATTAAGGAAGCCCGAGGTAATAAAATGCTCAAATTGCTTTTAAATTCAATGAGAGTGAGACTTCTAACTCCTTAAGGCTGTTGAAAATTATATTTTCCAATATTCTTGAACCAAATAAATTAAAATTTTGATAAACCTTCTGTGAACTAGTAACTATTGATTATTTAATGGTTGATTAAACTTTCTTACTAACCGCCTCCAGAATTTCAAATTAAGAACATTAGCACTCATATTTCTATTTTTCATAAATGTCAATTCTGTCTGAAATTGTGTGTTCTTTAACATGAAAGATATCTTGAAAACAATCCTGCATTGGAGTAGGATATGGCATAAAAGCCACCCACTGAATGCTACCAACAATGAAACAGTAAAAAAAATAGTTAAATAAGTAAAAATATGAGCATTTCTTAAGAACATATTTTATAAAGTAGAACTTCTTCTTTTTCAGAACAGAAAACAACTGGTGATTCAGATCTATATCCCTGCCCTGGTCATGCACAGCAGGTAGCATGAACAGGGTGGGATTCTGGTCCACCAGCTATTCCCTGATGCCTTCTCCCATTCCCATATGGTACACCCTTTATCCATGTGCTACACCAAAAGGCATGAAAACCTTGCTTCTGTTGCAATGAAATGAAAAAACAAAACTAAACAGCACAAAACTATTTCTTAAAAAGAAATTCTAGGCTTTCAGAGAGCTCCAGTGAGTAGCTAAAGTGTAATACTTGAGAAAAGCACTCCCTGCAAGGCCCCACAGAACAAGTCCAGGGCCAGCTCCTCTCCTACCCAAGGCAGGGATAGTTCATCTTTGCTTTTTCCTTTATTACTGAGACAGCAAAAGGCATTTTTATCAATACTTCTGAAAGCTTTTTGCCAGCTGTAAATCATTTTATAACTCATAGGACCTGAAGTTTCTGGTTGGGAAAGTTTTGTGGTCATATGGGTTTATGCAGGAAGAGGTTTGGTGTGCAAAGACCTCACTGGGAAGTTACATGGGGTTCTTCAATTAATAATTTTGAGAAGTGGAAACATCTAGACTGCATGAAGCTTGGAGATTTCTCTGTATAAACATTAGAACTAGAAAAAGAGAAATAGTGACTGACTATTAAATTAGTCTGAATATTTTTGTTTGGTCTAATAATGAGCAAATCATAAATAGCAAATAAATTCTAGTATTTCAATGTAGCAATAAAGACCAGCACTACTGGTTTGCAGGCCAGGAAAATTTGATTCCTTTTTAAAATATGGAGAAATGGAGGCATTGGAAAACTGCTACTTTCCATCACTAAAAGATTAGGTGTGAACTAAAGGCAAGATTGCTAATATATGTGTATCCTGCCTACAAATGCCTTCACAGCCTTTGCTTTTCCTGCAGGGCACACTGGTTTTGTCCTTCAAAAATCTCTCTTGTATGAGACCTGAAACTCTCATCGAGCAAGATACAAGCAGAACAATGGAAAAGGTCTTAAGAGGCCACATATAATAAATCCAAACATGAAAGGCTCCAAGTTTACCGAGCAAAGTAAACACTTTAAAATATTTGTAATCAACATAGGGAGCCTTTTATTGCTTTGCAGAAATCCACGCCAAGAAAGAATTGCAGCTCTTTTATTTTTTAATGACGCAGCATGCTGTTAATTTGGGTATAATGCCAAAAAGCTCCATAGTGTTATTCAGGAAAGAGTTGTCTAGAAACCCCTCAATGTCATAGATAAAATTGAATCTGAATGGCTAAACCAATTTGAAAACAAATCAATCCAAAACTAATTTTACCCATAATATGCAGTTTTTAACAAACATCTTTCACTACAACAGAGTTACTTGTGACATCCTTAAGCCAAATACATTTATTCTGTTCCTGATGTTGCATACAAAACAGAAACGCCTTTCTGGTACTACTCAGGCCACAGAGAAAACAAATGCCTGAACCCTTCCTCTTTTGTTATTCCATTCCCATCACTAAAAACAAAGTCATCCTCACAGCTAGGCAAACACCTTGGAACTTCTCCTGCCCTGGTTTTCTGCCAATTCACCAAAAACCATCCACTCACTCTTCTGGAGTTTTAAGGTCCTTCCAGAGGAAGACACAGAGTCTCTTCCCTTCTGGCCTGAATAGGTCACCACTGGTTTAAAATCCTACACAAGAGGCAAATATTCTCCTGCCTTTTGTACCCAGATGCTGCAGGTATGGGATTAGTCCTTCTCTTCAAGAAATTAGTGAGAGGCAGAAACCTCCCAGAGCCCATCGAACACTGACTTGATCAAATTGCTGCCACCTTCCACTCACACACCAAGAAAACAAACATGACTGCATAAAGCAAAACACAGGGGCAAGACAAAGGTCTCTCCTGTATTTGGCTCTAACAACTAAACATTAAAATAAGAACTTGCAACGGTAAGAGATGGAAGGGACAAAGAGCTGAAAAATAATGGAGGATGGGAGGTATCTTCCATAAAACTATGTGAATTAGCCATCTCATTTGCACAGGAAATTATCTTGGAAAATCCATGAAAAAAATCAACCAAATAAATTGGCTGACAAAGCAAGGATTTTTTTAACCCAATCCTTATTAATGCCTAAAAAGATAGTATGTTGTGTCTTTCAAAAAAGCCACATCAGCTCAGACAGCAAATTAGCAAATTACTTCCCACTCTGTTATCCTTCCCATAGTTATGGTCAGGCCCTGCACATTAATGTGAAGCAATATGAAGTTTCTTGTTAAACTTTTGCATTCAGGCTAAAAATTCACCTTAAACATCTAAGTACTACATCACTCACACCCTCATTTTTTTGCATTGGAATAAGAAGAGCGAAAGCATTAAAAAATTATGACTGAATAACCCAGAAAACCTGAAACAACACAATCTTTTGTAATCTATATTCACCCTTATATAATTATATACTTCTATTAGTTTTTATCAAAACAAATCCCTACTCAATTGCAGTCCTTTCAAAGCAAGAAGAAAAAGGGCATCTGAACAAATGCAAAAACACTTTTGTTCAAGTTTAAGTTTCAAAAGGAAGCACAGAACCAGGCTGTTCTTTCCTTTATTCTGAAGTATCCAGAATTTGCTTCAAAATATGCTTTCTGTTTTCTCATTAACCTCTAAAGCACCTTAAAATCACTTTGGAAAATAGTACTAATAGTA
>WBNQ01064842.1:0-12135 GCA_013401375.1 Spizella passerina | reverse complement strand
CAACAACCCTCTCTCCACCTCTCAGCAGAAGTCAGCTCTACACTTCAGCAGTGTCTTGCTGTACAGGGTTTTTTTGAGAAGATGGAGGTGCTGAGGGACACACAGCTATCTGTGGAACCAGCTGTTTGAAGGCATGATTGACACTCTTGAATGGCTTTATGTATCATTCCTTACCATGTTGCTGAAAGGCTTCAGTCATGCAAGCCTTCATTCAAATAGTAGGCAGGTAGCTAAAATTGCTTATCAGTGGGTCACCAAGTAGATTCAGAACACTCTGGCCTCATTTATTAATTTCTGGTGTAAAAACCACAGCAAATGAGCTGCACAACCTTTAAAGAGCAATCAACTGATTCACAGTAACAAAGCTGTTTCTTGCAAATGAGGAAAGGTTATTTGACTCACTCAAACTATTTAATCTTATTGTCCTAATATTGCTCTCATCTAGCACTGAGTAGATAGTTGCACTGCTTTGCCTTTAGTACTTCATTCCCCAGACCATGCCTTACATCTCAGTTTATCCTCAGTAAGTTCCACTGGAAAACAAAGAAGCAAACAAAAAAATAGCAATGAGAAATCTTCAGGAAAAAAATTTAAAACTCACATCAAACCCCACAGTTACTTCTATTCTCTTTGGCTTAACAGAGGAGTTTCTGTTAGTGAAAAGGCAATATTATTATTGTTCTGAAACAGTGTTGTTTGAGATGAAAAGCATTATATGTTAGCCCAGCCACAATGGGTGTAGGGTAGGATGAGGAAAAAATGGTGGGACCTGTTCAGAGCAGAAGTGGCATCTGCAGTTAACCAGAGTGCTTCACTGTTATCTGTGATAAAACATTCCTCAACATCAAAGGCAGCAGAGGACAAGAACAGTGAAGGCTGACACCTTGCTATCACTTCTCAGGTCACTTGTTATTTGAAATCTGTAAATTGTGATGAGAAATTCTAGCAGAAACTAATGGGTAAGACAGCAAATAAGTCATACAACAACGAGGGAAAAATGTGAAATCCAAAGTGAAAAAACAGTTACTTATAGGTAGGAGAACTGCCTTCAGAATCATAGAATCTGGTTGAAAAAGATCTCCAAGATCACTGAGCCCAACTTTTGACCAAACACCGTCACATCATGTGCTACAGCACATGCTGCACTTGAGATGGCCACGATACACAGAGTATCATCAAACAATTTCAGAAAGCTTCAACCCATACAAAGTAACACTATACCACATCAGAAGGCTCCAGGTGTGTGCCCATAGAGAGTAACAGAATATCATGTCAGAAGGCTCCAAGCACCTGCCCTTCTTGTTCTTTAGCCCAATCTCCTATACCCCTCCTGTTGATGCATTGCATCTGTGTGCCCTCTGTTCCCTTTGGTGGTTGGTCAGTGCACCTGGGCACTCCAAGTCTCATTGCTTTCAATGCTGCTCACCTGCTTTTCACAGCTGTAGCCCATTAGGGATGAGGCTCTGCTGCAGCCCCATTCCCAATTACCACAAACTGTGTACCTACAGATCACCACCATATAAACTAGACCATAGCACAAAGAGCCATGTCCAGTTGTCTCTTGAGTACTTCTAGAGGTGGTGTCTCTACTGCCTTTCCAATGCTTGACGGCCCTTTCACTGAAGAAATTCTTCCTCATGTCTAATCTGAACTTCCTCTGACAGAGCCTGAGGCTGTTTCCTCTTGTCCTTTCAGCCAGCCCACACTGATTCCAGAAAACCTGACTCTCCAGCTCTACTAAGAACTCAGGTACTACTAACCCTCAGATCATAAATTAACTCTGATTTTGGTATACAGCTGAAGGGTGTCCTGAACTTTGGGAAGCAGCAAGAATTGTATTATATGGCACATATTGGATGCTGCTTCTGATGTGTCAGCTGGCCAATAAACCATACTGCCTTTTATGCACTGGCAACTTGAATCCTAACCAACAGTCTATGAATATGAACAGCTGAGGTCAAAATCTCCAAATGCAATTGCATGAAACAAAGCATTAAGAAAGGACAGGCTGCTTCAGCATTTTCTAATTTGTTTGTTTTTACCACTTAGCACTGAGGAGACTGACACAGTCTCAGAAACAGAGACAAAAAGTGGAATTAAAACACTTGAAGGGAATGGCTGTAGTAGATCAAACCAAAGGTGCATGTATGCCTCATCCTGTCTCCAAAGCTCAATGAATTCTTAGAGAAGAGTAAGAAGGGATCAAGCGTTCAAGATACTTCTTCCTGCTGGGCTTCTAGCTTCCCTTTTTCAGCTGTGTGAATTTGCCAAGGGAGATCTCATCCTCTTAAAGGATTATCTTGTCTGCTTGGGCAGCAAACCCTTAGGGTTTTATATGTGTGCAGTTACCAGCAGTCTGGTGGCACCTGTGGACACACTAGATATGTGTGTAGACATGCATGTGTGAGGGTGTGTGTCTAGACCTGCCCTGGGAGAAACAGTGATTGTGCTTTTCCCAAAAGAAACCTCTAGAATTTCACAGAGCCAGTGAGGTGGCATTGCTCAAAGCAGAACAAAATAATATAAAGCTTGTTCTGGATCAGACTGTTAGGTTTTTTCTTTCCTTGAAAACCAATAAACAAAGGATCTTTACTCTTGAGTCTCCATTTGCCCTTATGAAATAACAGTAATAGTTCTGCCCACTTGCTTGTCCACAGTTATCTCTTTATTCCTTTTCACTTAGGTCTTTAGGGAACTCATTTAATGTGCAGTAGGTAAGAGAAAGAGAAGATTTTGGTAAAAAAAAAAAACAATGTTGAAGGTATTTTGATGTCTTTCCTGTCTTTGCTCTATTACTAATCTTCACAGGGAGAGAAGCCTGAGGAGTACTCTTTTACGTTATGTGGTAAATATTATTTTAGCTGCCTTGTCTGTGTCTTGTTTCATGCTTCTCCTCTTTGCCTAATCATTTTGTAATATTTAGCTATTCCTTGTGCTGAAAACTTCTATGAGCTGACTGCAGCAGGGGCCTCCATAGAAGAGCTGCTCAGGAGGGTCTTGGCATAGTGGTGTTCATTTTTTCTCAGTGAGCTGCAGAGGCCGGGCAGGCAGAAGCTCTGTCCTTGACACACACATTGCACCCTCTGTCCTCATCTTCCTTGGCAGCCTACACACTCTTTGCTCTATGCCTAAACCCAGCCTCACCTTGTCCCTGAAAAAGATTGTCAGAGATCAACAGTGTCACTCTAAATGACAGTCTGCACTCTTTATCACACCTCCATGGTCAAGAGCCCCATTCAAGCACTGGGAGGTGTACAAGCATGAAAAAGGAGCTACCAGGAGCCTTGCAGCACAGAGAGCTACACGTAGAGCAAGGGAATGAGACACCTTTGGTAAAGCTACATTGCCTTTTGCAGATGCACTGAAACATAAAAGTAATTTCTAAAAACACAAGGAGAGAATAGAATAGAGTGCTCTGCTAGTCTTACCACAAAGTTGATAGATATGTCACCAGGATAAAGGGTTACCTGACAGATGTTTGTGAAGATTAATACTGAATTCTTGAATGTCTTGGTATTTTGAAATCCAAATGTCAGAGTCTGGAGAAAAGAGTTTGCTATTGACCTAGGCATTGGCTGGATGTACACAAATCAAACATCCCTGTTCATAAAATAAATGTGTTGTGGCAGTAGTTTAGAAGAAAGTAAATAAAATGGGGCTGATGTGAATGGTTGCCATAGAGGATATCTGTGTATTTTAGGATATAGTTTTCATGGATATTTGGCATATGTTTGGGGTTTTTTTTGCACAAAAGTTTGTTAGGAATAAACCCTGCCCAAGAGGTAAAGTTTGTAGCAGGTGGCACATCAATCAAGATAATTCAACTTTTTCAACATGAATAAAAGAGAGGAGCCTATGAGGCTTAAAATTACTTCTAAAATCTGAACTGTCAAAGCCAATGCTTCTTTTAATTTTGTTCTGTTTGTTTTTCATTTAAGCAGTGAGTAGTTTTTCTACTGAATACCATGAGAGGCTGTGTGAAAGGTTCTTAGGTGCCAAAACTTAAGTCTCTGTATCCCAGTCTCAATGTGTGGGAAGCACACTGCACCAACTTTATTATATTTTTTCAGACTGCTTTGAAAAGGGGCTCTTCTGCCCTCTACCAAATTATTCTCAGACATTTGGTTCCATTGGAGGTCATTAAAAGCAAAAGCTTCTTTTGCTTGTATTTCACCACGAATCTAAACGTGATTCTAATCTGAAGAGTGAATTATTATAATTCCTTTGCTGCTGCTGCATGGTATGAATTACAGTATTTTCTATGCATTATGCCTTCTGAGTCACTTTTGCTCAGAGGAGGTGTCCTTTGCCCTGTAGGGATATGTGTTGGAATGAGAAGTTCCGTATCCTCCTCTGCATACCTCTTGTAATTCAGAAACAGTCTGTTCCTCCCAGGCCCTGAGGGGACAGAGGAGCAGCTCATGACATCTGAAGGAGATCATCATGTCTCTTCCTATATCTGCTGGCACCAGCTTGAGGAGCTCAGAGGATTGATGGAGAAAGGAGCAGCTGGTCTCTTCCCTCTGAGATTGCAGCTGAAACCAAGCTTGTGGCTGGTACCAGGGATAAGGGAAAAAAAAGAAATGGAAAAAGAGACTGCTGTGAAGCAGAAAAACCTCAGCACAGGGCAGAGATCATGCATTGGGAACCCAGAGCAAGGCACAAAGACATCAGGTTGGTTGATGGTTGTGGAAACAAACCATCAGTTTGGTGATTTCAGCGATGGAAAGTGTGACAACTCAATACTGAAGATATAATACAGCATCACATTTTCAGTTGCACTGTACTTTGAGCTGGCTACATTAACAACATTCTTCCTGCTAAATCCTTAGTCCCTAATGCACAGCCTACTCATTTATAAAGAGCAAAAGCAGTCTCTGAACCTTCAGGCAAGAAAAATTGCCATGAAAGTTACTGAGAAAGTGGAAAAGAATGCTTTACTTCTGATATTCCCAGAAATGAATAAATTTACTATGCAATTAGTTAATTAATTTCCTAGCTGGACAAAGCATGCACTGTGGTGATCCTGGTCACATATTAACTTTCCTCTATACTTTGGGAGTTGAAAGCTGAGATCCCCAATAAGAACATTAGAAGAAGCCTGGGGATGTAAGAAATCCTTTTTTTCTGCTTGAATTGATGTAGACATAATGTGAATTGCGATGAATCCCTTCAGAGATTGACTGAAGTTTTGCTCTGAGAAATTAATTATTAATATTGCTTCCTTTCCAAGCTAGTAATAAGCAAGGAATAATCCTAGTTTCCACAAACTGTTGTTTTTTAAATGTTAATTATATTAGAACATATATTATCCAAGGAGTAATTTTGAAAATGAAATACTTTGTAAATTAAAGTGTGTGAAAAGCCATACTGTCTCATTGGCTGTGTTTCCTGTAAAAACCAGGGAAAATTCCAATATGCCAATGCTCTTCCCCAAAATATTAGAGGGAGTTGTGGAAGTGTTTTATTGGTTTGGAAAATTGCTTGCAACAGATGACTTTTTCAACATTAGTAGGTTACCATACATGGTTCAGTCAATTAGGGCTTTGTTTCTCATGGTAAGCACAGTTGCTATGGAAATTATATAGCATAGAAACAACTGATTTTTGCTGCAAATAAGTTTTTTGGAAAACAATTTAAGGAATAAAATGATCCTTCTTTTACAGTTGAGAGAAAAAGATAATAAATGAGCTAGGTCCTCGTCTTCAAAGGCTGCAGCTAACCTATAAAAATAATTACAGCTGAGATTTGGTATGACAGAGAAGTGTTAGTAAGTTTACAGCTATTGTAAACAGGGAAAAGTGTGCCTCCTATCAATACAAATTGTTACTGACTCAAAAGTTAGGCCACCATGGGATAATAGTTGCTCAACACAGATTTTTTTTGGTAGATATGGCTGTAAAAATGTCAGCAAAATGCCATTGCTGCAACCATATTTATCTTTCAAACAGGAAAAAAGCTAATATAGCATGATATCTTCACTAAAACTTGAATGTATTAAACTGATATGTTTTGTTAAGAACAAAAGGCAGTACATAAAGTTATTTCAAATTCCAAAATTGCAAAATTGCTTGTGCTTAAATAAGTCTGTGCTTATGAGAGCTGAAAAGTTTCTCTGATAGACACACCTTTTCCTTGTGGTGCTTGTTACTGAAACTTCTTTGGTGAACTTCGAAAGCCCAGCCTGGACTTCCTTGACCCGTCAGGTGACAGCCAGGCACATGGGAGCAGGTTTCTCAAGAGCTTTATGGTGGACTAGTCTTTACTCCAAATGGATGTTTACTGCCAACATTAATAATGGAACTGCTCCAAAGATGAGAATTTATGAGAGTCCTGTTCTTCATGCTCATCTGCTGAGAATTAAGTGAGTGTGTCCGACGGCAGCCTCAGGGAAGGTCACGCCTGGCTGGCGACTGCCCCAGCCCTCTGCTGCTGGTGCAACAGAAGACACAACAGAGCATTAGTGCCTCAAGCATTTCCTTGTCCCACCCACAAAATTTTGGCCGTGAACTAATTATATGCCATCCATTAAAACTGTCTTGTTCGGCTGATAGATGACCCACCTTAGCTGCCAGAGCCTGCAGCCATCAGAGCCTTCTGTCTCCCCACTCTGATATCAGCTTTTCTGGACTGCTGCCAAGTTCATTTAGTCACACTGTTTTAACTGATTCTATTTCTTTCCTCTTCTCGTACAAACCCGTTATCTCAGCTGCTTAGAAAGAAATGGACAGACAGAAAAGGCGCAGGAAATCAAAAGAGTAACCCACAGAATCCGTGATGATCCACCCTGCAGTTACTGGGAATCATCTCACTGGTTTACATTATCATTCATGAAATTATGAATTATACCCAGGAAAATGGCTTTGTAGTTTTGCCTTCTTATCCAAGTGACAGCCTCAGTTCTTAGTGCCAGGTAGTGCCAATCTGTACCAATTAGGGTCTTAATTCTCTTTCCCAATCATTTTGCTTTCTGCCTCCATGGGTGTTCATCTTAGAGCTCTTCTAAGTGTGAATTGTTATTAACTGAACAAGAACTGTGGGCAGGAGGATTTGTTACGAGGCCCATGCATTGTGCAAGATCAGGGACAGCTCACATCCAGAAAGGCAACACATGTGTCCATACTGACTTCCTCTGCCCCCTTGATGATGAGTTCCCTGTTGAATGAACTTCTTACCAGCTTGGTGTTTTTATACACCTGAGATACAGCAGTGATATGCCTGAGTAGCAGAGGTTGCTCCTTGCAAAAGGTATTACCTGCAGAGCTTGGAGAAATCTGGGTGAGGAGTCAAACTCTGACTTTGAATTGTCAATGTTGTGTGCATGTAATGCATTGAAAACAACTTTTCCAACAAAAAAGTAAAAATGCTGTTGTCTGAAGAGGCTTTTTATCATGATGTAATTATTTATCATGGTGAAAGAGAAGGGGAAACTACATTAGGAAATGTTTTGTTGTTTCTGCACTCAGGCTATAAACATAACATTAGCTTTGTCTTGAAGGTTCAGTGCTCTTCAGTAGGAATAATAAATATTATCTGAATAACAAAACAGCAATGACAAGATAATGGATAATGACAATATAATAATATTGAAATATAATGGGCAGGTCTCCTTTAATACCTCTAGCAGTTAGATTTGAAAACTGAATGAGATTTTAAAACAAATAAACAAAATACTATTCTTGACTGGATTCCCTTAGAGACTTTTCCAGAATTCTGAACCAGGAAAACTGTGTCCCTATACAGGTTTTCAGATTAAAGTACCTTTAATAATGTATCTAAGGTGGCAATATACTAAACAGGCAGTATTCCTTCTGGTATGTATATGTACCTGTTGGCACATATTTCTAACTATGCTTCCCTGCATGAACCTGATGAGAAGGGTTCCCACAAACAACATTTTTAATGGATATGGGATATGGGCGTAGCAGATATGCAGGAGACTTCTTCTCTGTCTAGCATGTCTCCTGTTACACCAGCATTTTCTACTGATCATGATGAAATTTAAGTTATCAATGTTATGATGTAATAAAAATAATTTATTTCCAGTAAAAAGGGATAAATTACAGGAAGTCTAAAGAATACGTAATCCATGTTCAAAATTTTCAGTTATTCATGCGTCTCCTGTGTCATGTGTCTTGTCTCGAGAACTATTAGTACAAAATGATTGAAGGTATCTGTCAAGAAAGAATTGACTTCTGTAGTGAGGGACAGATCTGCCTGAGATTGAAGGCTGANGCATTAGTGCCTCAAGCATTTCCTTGTCCCACCCACAAAATTTTGGCCGTGAACTAATTATATGCCATCCATTAAAACTGTCTTGTTCGGCTGATAGATGACCCACCTTAGCTGCCAGAGCCTGCAGCCATCAGAGCCTTCTGTCTCCCCACTCTGATATCAGCTTTTCTGGACTGCTGCCAAGTTCATTTAGTCACACTGTTTTAACTGATTCTATTTCTTTCCTCTTCTCGTACAAACCCGTTATCTCAGCTGCTTAGAAAGAAATGGACAGACAGAAAAGGCACAGGAAATCAAAAGAGTAACCCACAGAATCCGTGATGATCCACCCTGCAGTTACTGGGAATCATCTCACTGGTTTACATTATCATTCATGAAATTATGAATTATACCCAGGAAAATGGCTTTGTAGTTTTGCCTTCTTATCCAAGTGCCAGCCTCAGTTCTTAGTGCCAGGTAGTGCCAATCTGTACCAATTAGAGTCTTAATTCTCTTTCCCAATCATTTTGCTTTCTGCCTCCATGGGTGTTCATCTTAGAGCTCTTCTAAGTGTGAATTGTTATTAACTGAACAAGAACTGTGGGCAGGAGGATTTGTTACGAGGCCCATGCATTGTGCAAGATCAGGGACAGCTCACATCCAGAAAGGCAACACATGTGTCCATACTGACTTCCTCTGCCCCCTTGATGATGAGTTCCCTGTTGAATGAACTTCTTACCAGCTTGGTGTTTTTATACACCTGAGATACAGCAGTGATATGCCTGAGTAGCAGAGGTTGCTCCTTGCAAAAGGTATTACCTGCAGAGCTTGGAGAAATCTGGGTGAGGAGTCAAACTCTGACTTTGAATTGTCAATGTTGTGTGCATGTAATGCATTGAAAACAACTTTTCCAACAAAAAAGTAAAAATGCTGTTGTCTGAAGAGGCTTTTTATCATGATGTAATTATTTATCATGGTGAAAGAGAAGGGGAAACTACATTAGGAAATGTTTTGTTGTTTCTGCACTCAGGCTATAAACATAACATTAGCTTTGTCTTGAAGGTTCAGTGCTCTTCAGTAGGAATAATAAATATTATCTGAATAACAAAACAGCAATGACAAGATAATGGATAATGACAATATAATAATATTGAAATATAATGGGCAGGTCTCCTTTAATACCTCTAGCAGTTAGATTTGAAAACTGAATGAGATTTTAAAACAAATAAACAAAATACTATTCTTGACTGGATTCCCTTAGAGACTCTTCCAGAATTCTGAACCAGGAAAACTGTGTCCCTATACAGGTTTTCAGATTAAAGTATCTTTAATAATGTATCTAAGGTGGCAATATACTAAACAGGCAGTATTCCTTCTGGTATGTATATGTACCTGTTGGCACATATTTCTAACTATGCTTCCCTGCATGAACCTGATGAGAAGGGTTCCCACAAACAACATTTTTAATGGATATGGGATATGGGCGTAGCAGATATGCAGGAGACTTCTTCTCTGTCTAGCATGTCTCCTGTTACACCAGCATTTTCTACTGATCATGATGAAATTTAAGTTATCAATGTTATGATGTAATAAAAATAATTTATTTCCAGTAAAAAGGGATAAATTACAGGAAGTCTAAAGAATACGTAATCCATGTTCAAAATTTTCAGTTATTCATGCGTCTCCTGTGTCATGTGTCTTGTCTCGAGAACTATTAGTACAAAATGATTGAAGGTATCTGTCAAGAAAGAATTGACTTCTGTAGTGAGGGACAGATCTGCCTGAGATTGAAGGCTGAAAGAAGGTAAGTTCTACTGTTAGATACACAGGTGTAAAAGCAAAGGAATGGAGGCTGAAGCATGTAGGCTGAAGTAGGGTTATCCCTTCCTAAGCCAAGGCTTTCTTAGAAAATGAACATCCAGGAGGTATGATGTCAACTTGCTCAGATAAAACTGATAATTGTCAAAGGAGGCTGAGGAGAAAGGAAGGGATCAATTAATTGTGTTGTATTTGATTTGTTTCTTATGAATCAAGTTTTCACATCTTTACTGCAAAGCTAACAATCTTTTTCTGACCAACAGGTATCCATGCAAACTTATCAATGAACATGAATTTGAGATGCAAATCAATGCAGAGTTTGCATGAACAGTATCTTTGAAAAGGCGCTAAGTACCAGGGTTTTAAGGAAGACTAGGTTAGAATTTAATAGAAGACTCTGAGTTTTTTTCCCTGATAATCAGGAGTTATATTCTTATGTACCAATTTGCTGTTCTGTACATAAGAATGACATCACACAGATGGGACAACAGGAACTGAAACAGTGATCATGTTATTACTGTGTTTGTGCCATTGTAGGGAGAATTACTGCATTTGCTTAGGTGACTTTCTGGAGGTCTACAAAAGATGCTTGGATCAGCTGTAGCTCAGCTTTTTCTGTTACTACAGTACCAATTCTGCATTATTCCTAAAAACTTAGGCAGTGAACAGTCAATGCTATGGATGTTTTTGAGTGATTTACTGCAGTGCCTGTTGAAAGCAGTAACAATCTGAAATCTGAAGGAAATACCCCACTATGACCTTATAGTGTCAGGTCTGTCTGCTAGCTAGGTAGGCATCTTACATTATGCTTTGCAATGTAAGGGTGCCTTAAAATGAGTTCAGAACGTTTCAAGAGGAAATGTGGTTCATGAGATTGAGTTTTGATTCCTGTCCTCTCAGTTAATCATTAGAAAAATTTGTGTAACACCTTATTACTAGATATTACTGCTGGGACTGCAATCAAAAGAGTTGTGACCTAGAGATTGAAAGTAATAAACTCTGTATACCTGGCTAGGAAAATTACCCATGTGGGATATTCAGAAACAAGTTGTTGATTTTCTGTTTAAGTTCAATTTTTTTCCCTGTGCAGAGGGGAATTTATGATAGATCCTTTTTAATAACAGTAAATCCTTTTCTCTCAGTGCTGCTGTTATATAACTATTTGTGATTACCTGTGATAACCACAAAATGGACACTGCAGAAGTGAGAAGTACACCATTCCATGCTGGCAAATCCTTTTTGATGGCACAGTATTTAATCATGCCTATTTTGCTCCTGAAATATTTAGAAAGTCTCAAATCAGCCTTTGTCTTGAGTGTTATTACCTAAATACCAGCTTACAAACTTTCTGAAAAGGTGAGCTTTAAGGTGGGATTTGACTGTAGAAGCTGAGGTCCCTTATTTCAATGAACCCAGAGAAAACAGTACTAGAGCAAGCAGTGTATAGGAAAGCACAGAAGAACCAGCTAAATGCTGTTTAGAGAGCTTTTTAATCCATGGAAAAGAGACACACAAATTAATTTGAACTGTATGCAGGCATAATTATGAGTGTCTGCCACTCTGTGCCTCTAAAATCACAAATCATTCACATAGCATGAGAAAAAAAGCCAGTGATACTAAAGTCAAGGGCCAATTCACAGCTGAGTTAAAGTGCTTAAAAATTGCAAGGATTATACTAGCTGATGATCTAATGACCCATACTCATAGTTACAGCTTCACTTTAACTTCATTTTCTAAGGGAAAATAGTGGATGCACTCCTATTGCTTGTTATCCTTCCTTCTGCCTTTCCCTGACCATGTACCACCTTCTCCCAATAACTTGGTTTCCCACCCCATATGCATTTGATAATTTAGTTGGATATTTCTTGAGGCTTGAGGATAACAGAGATTCTCAGTGCTTTCTCTGAGGTTGCAGTTTACAGTCAGGCAGGAATCCATACACTCTTCTCTGTTTCCAAAACCACATGAAAAACTGTAATTGGGCTGCATGGCTTGCCAGATCCCAGAGAATCCACTCAATCCTCAAAGATTTTTCTTCATTAACTAAGGCAGTAACTAAGATCAGGCTGCAACCTTAATGAATACATACAAAAAAAAAAAAAA